>BLKR01004705.1:0-100037 GCA_011170035.1 Teleogryllus occipitalis
AACATTAACCTTTAAATACTATTAAACCGATTTTATCACTGAAAATAGTAAAATAGATCGTTTGCATATTAAATCATACAAAAGCGTAGATTGTTTAAAACCAAAATTGTGAGTAAAATCACAAATTTAACGGCAAAAAACGTAACCATTCTACATTTGGGCTTTCGTATTCATCAAAGCGGTAACTTCTGTTGTTATTTTATTTCTGGCAAAAACTGGTTATTTCTTTAAAACAACCCGAACAGCATGCAGCTAATTTAGATCATTATAACTTATTCGTTATCCGTGAACAAAATTAGGTTCACTTGTGTGTTAGTCTACTAATGTGGAGATCAAGTTATGATGTATTTTATTACAACCGACAATTTGTACTTGTTTTTGGTAAGCATGAGAGAATCAATAATATGTTTGGAAATTAGAAAATTACTGTAGAAAGAAAATAATGAATCGTGTCAAATATACCCAACTAGCAGAATATTTAGTTCGACTAAGTCATTATTTTCATGTGTAGATAATAATTGGGATTAGTTTATCTTCATCATTAGATTTTCATTTACTTACAGAACGAAGTTAAACAATCTTTCTGCAACTTCTGATGACATACTAGCCTGAGTATTTAATTATGACAATTACGTTTCTCGGGAAGAGAACAAAAGTTCATAATTAACAGAATTTTGAAAAAATAATTTATTTATGTGTATAATAGTTATATTCCATAAATATTAATAGAACCATAATCATAATCATGATTGACCGTTTTCCTTCCAAGGCTAGGAGTATCAGTATTTTGGAGATTTCTCGTTGGTTTGCTAATAATTAACTTTCCCACAATATAGCGCGGTTATACGCCTGTAAAACGAAGTATTATGAAAATGGCGTTTCGTTATAAGGCAAAGTTTTTATGCACTGTTTTGCTATTATGTATTCAAGGTTCATTAAAGCCCAGCCGCGTCGTTTTACGAGGCTTCGGGCAACACACGTGGCAAGCGGGTTGCGTTAGAGCGTCTGTAGACTGAAAGAGGGGTACGAGGCGGAACTTGGCGAAAAAAACGGAATAAGGAAAAAGACAATGAAACAGATGTTCGCCTCTCCCTGTAACAAAACTGAGGTAATCCATCTCTATAGAAATATTTACATGATCGTCCACAATGTTTTCGTAGAATTGAACAAATCATAGTGGTGTCTGTGCGAGGTGGGGTGGGGCGATCGCCAGATGGCGTTGATATGAAAATACATATTGTGACGTAACGGAGCTGATAATAATTTGACGTACAGGTTAACACATTGTTTTGTTAGGCTTTTGCAAAAGTGTATAATACTGAGAAAGGCGCAATTGCTTCGCCTAAAGACGGCTCCACACATTCGGCGTTCGCTGAGCAGCGACCTACCGCTCGCCTAATCCCCAACAGCTGATGTGTTGGGCGAATGTTCGCTTCTTTTGGTGTGTCTAAAAGACCGACACGCGATAGGTTAGTAACCGAACGTTAGTAACTCGGTAAATAGCAAGCAACTCATCCACACTAAACTGCGGGTTTCACAGAGCCTCTGAGCGAATCCGTATTTCACGTGCGATCAGATCGCCGGATTCATCAGTTGCTTTCGAGCGAATCCGTATTTAATTTGCGATCAGATCACCGGATCCATCAGTTGCATCCAAGCGAATCTGTATTTCACTTGTGATCAGATCACCAGATTCATCAGTTGCATCCAAGCGAATCCGTATTTCACTTGTGATCAGATCACCGGATTCATCAGTTGCATCCAAGCGAATCTGTATTTCACTTGGGATCAGATCACCGGATTCATCAGTTGCATCCAAGCGAATCCGTATTTCACTTGTGATCAGATCACCGGATTCATCAGTTGCATCCAAGCGAATCTGTATTTCACTTGGGATCAGATCACCGGATTCATCAGTTGCATTCGAGCGAATCCGTACTTCACTTCCATCGGTTGCATCCGAGCGAATGCATTTTCGGCATTTTCGATCGGCTCGTCGATGACACAAGTAGCGTTCATTCTTCCGCATACTTAATTTCCAGGTGCATCATTTGCCCCTATTTTTGGATCCCATTTACAGATAACTGGGTACAGTAACTTCCACAAATGACTTTCCATTCCTCAATCTATGAGAAACTGTGTTCATTTTTTTTATATTTTCACCCAATAACGTTTGTATTGAAACCATTTTTAAGCGGTCTCTGAAAGATCTGAAGGAAAATGGCCATTAATGCAGGTGCACTCTTAATGAAGATAAGATAAATTTATTTAAACTGCAATTGAGTATAACCCGGTGGCAATTCATTACATAAATAAGGTAATATAATTTCATGCCAAAAATATAATAATGGTAATAGTAGTAGTAATAATAATAATAATAATAATAATAATAATAATAATAATAATAATAATAATAATAATAATTAATAATAATAATAATAATCGGGTTCTACATTATTTCAGTAGTGTTGATGAGTTTTGCAGTTCTCATACGCAACCAGACTTTATAAATAAGGTCTCTAAAGAATGAGAATTTCAGGGAGACGTGACAAATTGAACTTTGAGTTTTAAAATATGAAGGATTTGTTGAAATAAATTCATCTAAATGCCCACGTCAAATGCCCTTCACAATACTCAGGCAGCATTGTTAAAATCTATTTAGTTAAATAATTCCTAAACAAAGCGTTCTCGGGCTTTAAAATGTGGAAAATTGAGGCCATGGACCTCGAATAAACGTTTCTCATGTGTCATGGTTCCTATTATCCTTATGTCCTATCACAATAACAATATTATATTTCCATCAATCTCTCCCAAGATATTGGATACCATTATCCTGTTTTACTAGCTCGTCGTAATAATAGGAAGCCACATCAACGAATTTATATCCGTGGGTACGCAGAACCGGCCCATACGGGAAACCGTAAATAACAATATAATTATTGTAGGGATTAATTCTCATTAAATAAAAGTAAAAATCTGAAATTTGTTTCCATAGTTGAATAACGACAACTGCGTTTATTTCCTTGTAATTATTTAAATGATTACTTTAGCCAAAGAAAAATACAACAATCACAAATATTTTTTAAGTTAACGACACTGCTATTTAATACTAAATATTTTAAATTACTTTCTTTAATTTATTATTGGTGCACCTTCCAAAATTTACTATACAATTACTCATTATTCGATCCATTTAGCGTTGCTTTCAACCACAATCTCACAATGTTTGTCCTACAATGTATTTTAAATTTGGTCTTGCTTCACAAAAACAAAAAAATGTCAAAACGTTTTATCACTTCCCTTTTTGGAGTAGCTGCTGCTGGCCCCATCAGTTTCCACAAACCTTCTTGCGACCACACATTCCGATTCCATCCATTTTCTTCACGAATAACGTAGCTCTATGCCTCTGAAAAAACGGTATATTAGAAATCACGGCGCCTACCACGCGTCTCCGTCCGTGCCTTACGACTGCTAATCATCCTCTGACAACTCCTCGACTTTTTCGAAGCGCTTCTTTAAAAAAAAAACACTCGACGGTTCTCCTTACGCTGTTTATCCTTTCCATTTCCAATTCCCCTCTACTAATTTAACACAACTAAATCTTTTTAGAAATTCGTACAATTTCCGAAAATGTCCATATATTGTTGTATTCTTTTGACTCGTACACGAATATTCTTTCAATTTCTAAATGCGATTTCTCGCCGCTCGTCATGCTTCAAAAACACTTGACGGCGCTCTTCTCCCATGGCACCATTACTAAATAACTGTTTATAATGTTTCTTTTTGCATGACGGGATCATTACACATACCATAATCTACAGAACGAGATTACATTCTTCTTGGACATTTTATTTACATTTTGAATGGTCCAACGCTTCTCGATTCTACCCAACCTGCTCAGAGACGTGCAGAATCTGCAGCTGTGGGGGAAATTAAACGAATTATTTAATATTCTATGCGACTGAAATGCACGAGTTCTGTGTTCGGTAAAAAGTTAAATAACATTTGAAAGAGTAGGGTTGAACTTGCCCGATCTTATATTTTCGCATGGATCACTTTATGTAGCTTTTTCAAGACTAAAAACTTTTCTAATATTTTTGTGACTAACCAAGAAAGCGAAAAGCTAACTGTCGAGGAAGATGGTAAAATGCCTTCAAATGTTTTTAAGGAAACAATGTGAATTGTTCTTAGAACATATGAATAAACCTTTATTGAAAATTTGTGACAAACATCAATTGCAGCGTTTTCTTGTATACGTACCTTTCTTGTATACCGAGAAATATACAAAGTATGGTAACAGCACAGAGTGGCATGCATTATTTTCTAATTACAAACCGTTTAGCAGCAGAGAATCGAAATTAGTATACAGAATCGCGTCTTTCTGTGCAAAACGCTGTAATTTCGCATCTCAAACAAGTCAGGAATTGTGCAAAGACGGCGGAAATACTCGTGTCGACAGGTATATAATCTGTCGAGGGGTGCAGTTAGCTATCATTCCTACCGAGGAAAGGGTGGAGCGCCGTGACGTCAGGAGTACGGTACGCGGCCGAGATTAGCTAGGTGGGGCCATGCGGCACGGAGCATCTGCAGGTGGCGCCAGCGGACGGATGTGAGACAAGTCACGGGACATCCAAACGGGAATGTGATTGGCGGTGAGCCACCGCGGCATCGGCGTGGGAGAGGGCCCGCATAACAATAAATATCGGAACCCGACCTTCTCCGGTCTTCTCAAATTATTCGGGCTGGTCTTCTCAAAGTATTCGAGCTTGTCTTCTCAAATTATCCGTCGAGATGGTCTTCTGAAACTTATTCGTCGATCTGTTCTTCTCAAATTATTCGACGAGCTGTTCTCAAATTATTCGTCGAGCTGCTGTTCTCAAATTATACGTCGGTCAGGTCTTCTCAAATTATTCGTCTAACTGGTCTTCTCAAACGTGTTCCTCGAGCTGGTCTTCTCAGGCGTATTTGTCAAGCTGTTCTTCTCAAATTATCCGTCAAGCTGTTCTTCTAAAAATTGTTCGTCGAGCTGTTCTGTAAGTGTTCACCGAACTCCTGCTTCGGCTCCTCAGAGTTTCGCTGTACGGTCAAGCAGCAAAAGTGCCGCCGAGTTCGTTCAATGAGTTCGCCGAAACATTCCCGTCACAAACTTCACCGGGCGCATGCTCGAAGTAGGGGCCCACATGTACGAGGTGATTAGTGGAAGCAGTCACTGTAATTGAGGTGAGACAGCGTGGCTTCTTCCCTGAAACACCGCTCTCGCCGCTCCTTCACCGAAGAGCGACTGAGGCCTCCACACACACGCGCCTTGACGCGGGGTCCGGCTCCGACTAAACTGTACCGCGCGGGCGATATACCGATCCCATTGAAGCCCGCCGTCTACCAGTCACAGATAACCTACTGGGTGAGATCGCCAAATGAACAAAATGATTATAAACAGTGAGGAGAGAGTGAGAGAATTGACTATAATTTGCGAGTTTCGTGGTATAACGGTTAGCGTGGACTGTAGTACCCAAGTTTGCGGGTCGGGTTTGAACCCCATCAAAGCCGTGGATTTTTAAGGGCGAAAAAATCCTTCGTAGGCCTTCCTTCGGAAGGAAAGTAAAGCCGACCGTCCCATGTAGTAGATTTACTGTGTGTAAAAGATCCTAATGTAAGCTTTTGATCTAAATTCAAGTCACCTGTTTCGTCGCCCCCAGATAATATCTTTCTTCTCTAGATGGTCAAATTAGCGTAGCAAAATTTGCGTGGTCAGATGGAAGAATGGACCTGATGGTCCGAGTCTCACTACGTAAAATAATGCATTAACTAACTATTATTAGGTCGTAAGTGTGCAGTAGGCGTAATCTTGTTCGGAAAGATTACTCTGGGTGGGTTTTGTTTTATAATTGCATTAAAGTTATACTTATTATTGAAATAGATTATTTTAATGGTTGGGAAGATCAGGAAACCCGTGCATGCATGCATTCTTAATCCTTGCCGGATCATACATGTGGCTACACAGGTGAGTGCTCACTATCGACTGGCAACCGGTCAAGCAGCCTCCCCACGAGGTAAGAGGGCAAAAGGTATAGATAGTTATGTATGTAATGCAGCGGAAAATCGATTTTAAGATTTCAACGGAATTACACGTTTTGAGCTCTCCTGATTCCGAGAAATTGTTTTTCAAAACATCAGCCCGTTATAAAAAGAACAATACTTTTTTGGTACCAGGGGAACCCAAATCGATTTTCCGCAACAGTATATAACTCTCTCTCTTTACTCCGTATATACATACGTATACGAGAAAGTAAAAAGTTGTTCAGAATCCTAAATCAGTTCATATGATGCTGAATACGATATTACTTGACTTGAAGGGGAGCTTTTGCTTTATAATGAAATACTGTAGGTGAGTTATTTTAAGACTACAAAGATAAGGCTGGATCCATAGGGAAATCGCGAGAGTTTCCTTTAAAGTACGCTTTCCTTACTGTTCGACTTTGTCCCGGAAGTGAGCACTTACGACGATAGCATATTCATTGAAAGGAAATCCTTGCAAACCGCCGTAAATACTTTACTAACTTTGATGAATATCATTTTCGTTCTGTGTGAAATCGTTAATGAATATACAAAAGGCCTCATTTCTTTTATGGATATCATCAGTCGTCGTTCTGTGCATTTTCATATCAGGTTCAGAAACCAGCCCAAGTACTTTGGTTTGCATAAACGAAGCGTTTGTAAAAATTATCAAAGAAATACTTGTAAGGAAGAGAGCACTAAATTTTACTGGCTTCAAAATAATAGGTGATGCGAAACAGTCCTTGATAGTCAAATAGGGCGAGAAAATGAATGTTTTCTGCATATATTATGCAAAAGTTGCAAAATTTACGTCTACTCTCGTTAAAATATTCTCAGACTATCAAGGTAAATTTCATTTCATTGATTTAAAGAACGTAAATTAATACTTGCTAATATAATGTTTCATGCGCGAATTCCAAATCGCAGACAAACAGAAGGAAAAAGGGAATTAATTATTATTGGCAAATGAAATTATTTGGGTTGGTTTGTCTGCGCAAAAGAAGTGTATTGAATTAGTTACAACGTTCTCTTTGCAAAATTAATTAAGCATCCATAGGAAGCCAACAATATTAATGGCCAAAGCCGTAAAATTACTTTCGTTATATATTTCAGTGCATATTTGTTTCGTGAATTTGACCTGGATTGCATTGTTCGTTGATTGCAATTTATGCTTTTATATCTTCCTAGAAGCGCGCAGAATATTTAACAATATATGTTGACTAACGTCATCGAAGTGTGGATACAATATGTGCTCAGAGCTTTCCCGCGCCCACGTGAATCAAAAATAGTAGTTTATGCTATTAGTTTATAATGTTAAGCTTTATTACATGAGTGCATGTTTTGAAAACGAGCGACGTTAGGAGCGAGTTTTCAAATTTGTACGAATGCAATAAAGCAACATTATAAACGAGTTGCATACGCTATTTTTTTGTATAACAGCATTATAAATTTACAAGAGAATCAAACTTAATTTCGCGAAACAACTTTCTTCTGACGTCTCGGGTGCGTGACATCCAACGCCCTCTGGAAATCAAATTCAAGATGGCATTGTTGACATCCGTGCGAGAAACGGTGGTCGGCTGTTCCGTCTTCTTCTACCTCCCCACGATTCTCTCGCTACTATTGGCTGAACGTGTGATGACGTCATGTCGCGTTTAATAATGGCGATGACGTCATGTAGCGTGCGATAAAATACTGGATTATGCACGATTCGGGGTATCGAAAAGGGTCGTTTATAATGATGGTATACAAAAAATAATGTTGGCGTAGCGTTTGTTTTCACAAAATGTTAAATTGCACGTGAAATAATTTGTGTAAGGTAAGATTTTGACTATTTAGTTCTTAAATAATGGGTCGTAATACGTGATTGAAACGCATTAATTACACAGAGAAATTGATTATAGATTATGTTTCAAAAATTCTCATTTAAAGTAAATCTAAATAACACGATAAAATGCCTCATAAATACAATGAAGAAATACTATTTTATTAACATTTATTATTATGCCGGAACTGACAGCAATAGGGTACGTAATGGTTCGATTCCGCAACTGCAGCTACATTGGACGGGATGTTAACCAGGCGCCCCATATTAGACGGGTCAATCCCTAATTTTCAGTCCCTATCTCGTTTTTTTTAAGGAAAACGGAACACTAAAATTTCCCATTTTGTGACAGTGACTAATCGACATAAAATACCGTCAACAATTTTAAATTTATCATTATGTATTCCGTTGGGTTTGCATAAGTTTACAAAAAAGTAAATGAGAGTAGATCATTCGCTCATGTACCCTGTGAAAAGAGTTTGTTATTTTTTAAATTAGTTTATTTATTGTTGATGTTTACATAGCTCAGTTTATTAACTTTTTGAAATGTATTTTGTTGACTTAAAACTATACTTAAATATAATATTAAACAATAGAAACTACAAACTGACATAGAAGACTCATAGAGCACCTACTATTTTAGTTAATGTGTGAAAAAATATTTAGTAATGTTTTTAATGGAAATGTTTTTGATTATGGTTGGGAAACAGTTGATTGATGCTAGATTGTAGGGGCGGCTTGAGCTGTTGTCTTTATGTCTGAATAGAATTTACCAGAGAAATGGGCTATGTGGTGGGTGATAAGTGGTAGGTTTAATTCTTTTTGGAGTTGCCTGCTTTCGAGGGGCTCGTGTTGTTATTCGGAGGAATTTGTGTTGCATAATTTAAATTTTATTAATATTTGATTGAGAGGCATTAATCCATAGTGGGCACGCATGTAGCATAAACGGTCTAATTATTGTTTTATTTAAGGCAATTGAATTATTTAATGAAAGTTTGCTATTATTGTTGAGTAAGGGCTTTAGTTGAATCAGCTTTATTTTAGTATTTTGTAGTTTTTTGGTAATATGGACTTTATCAATGTAATCTTGTGTCAAAATTCAATCCAAGTTATTTGTCAGTTTGGTTTTGAGGGATCCAAGCGATTGATCTTGTTTATGTGAAGTGGTGCGGGGGTGGAAATGTACTGAGTGAAAAAAAAATTGTTGCACGTAAAAATAGTGTTTTACAGTCTATTTAAATCAAGAAGGGAAAGATTCAGTGGTGTTATAGGAAGGGGAAAAAGATCTATTGCGTAATTTGAGCTTGTATGTGCTTTTATCGCTCTTGGTATCATTGCTGAGAAATTTAATAATCCGAACCTCCTGCTTCTGTGCAACTTCGCAAGCAATCTTCTAACGTTTTCCATTCGCCACAATGGTGTGCACCCAGTGCGCATTCAGGGCAGCTTTCGGGTTCCATTCGACCGCTAGGGCGCACCAATGCAAAGAAGCGCATGTTTCATTCGCACAATGACACGGAACCAGGCCGTACTCGGGGTGTCCTAAACTGCACTGACGATTGCGTCAATACAGAAAGGGAACACCTTACATTTTCACAACTTTACAGGAGATAGAAAAAGCCACTTGCTAGATAAAGTATTATTATTATTATTACTATTATTATTATTATTATTATTATTATTATTATTATTATTATTATATTTATTATTATTATCATCATTATTTTGTAACTTGTTTGCAGATACATTTGCAGTATCTTCTTCTACTCAAAAACTTTTTTGCACAGTGAAATATAAAGATGAAAGAAAGTCATACCAATCGTAACATTAAAATAGCCGAAATATAAAAATGTACTCTTTCTACATTAGACGACTCAGTTGAAGATCATGTGCATTATTTTGTTCTGTTTATGGTTTTTAAGATTTGGCCACCTTATCTTAGTATCAAGTCTTGGAGGTGGTGGGATTCTTGCACCCCAACGAAATAACAGGTTCGAAATCTAACACTGTTTAACAAGAATTCTTGAGGACTGATAACCTGATCACGTCTATCAAGTTAGTGTTTTGTCCGATCAATTACTGATGGAAAACTAGTAATGGCGATAGAACCTTGTCAACAGGTTACTAACAATAATGTGTGTGCTGTTTATTCTTTAGTATACTTATGTACAAAATGAGAAGTTCAGTAACAGCAAATAATAATAGAAAATTTCTCCCTATCATCGGATGAAATATCTCGAGATTTTATAGTGAACATTTTCAACCGTTCATTCCTCTCCCTTGTACTTCAGTGTTTTAAATTCTACTTTGTCATACACTTTCCACTACCAGAGAGCTCGATTCTCTCCTTTCCAGAGAGCTTGATTCTTCTTAAGTTAAAAAATTATATATATATCATTATCTTGTTTAAGCTATTATTTTATATCAACATTTTTTTCTTTTTCAGTAGTTTCTTTTTCAGTAATCGATACTTCGGAATTTTCAAGGAATAACAGTTTAATTCTGATGAAATAACGTGAAAAAACACTTTCTGATTGAAGATATGAAAGTTTGTTCCTGTGCCCTTCCTGTCCAGTTCATGGTTTGCTGTAGTTGCACTTGTACTGCCGCGTCCCTCAGACCCCTTTCCACGTGACAGTCTCGGGAGCGCAAAGTCTACTTTCCCCAAAGGCCATGGATGGAAGGACCTATGGCTCTAAATCCAATGACGCTAATCATAGTTCAATTTTCTACTCAAATTTAATAATTGCATTCGCCTTTTTATGATCTATTCATTTCAAGTAAGAAAAATATATAGTTCTAAGAAAAATAAAGTATGCTTAAATTTCTAAAACTTAAAGCATAAAAAAAACAATAACTCTTCAAATTATTACTTGCCCCATGGTTACGCATTCTTGAACAAAAACTGCATTTCGATATCGCGAACCGTTCAGAAGTTATGGGAGTGACACATTTTTGTGAAATATCCGATATTTAATGTGTTATGTACTAAAATCGTGTACATGCCAATATAAATTAATCCAGTTGTTTTTTCACAGGTTTTTGTTTTCATGAAATACGCAAATTGATTTGAAACATTATTGCAGTGTTATTTTTCAATGTTTGATTTGCCAGAAAAAAATCATTTTGCAAACAAATTATGAATATTATGATCTTTTCAAAATGTCGCGGCATTGAGCGTTCGTGTCCGTGACTTCCTCCCCCAAATCGCGGGTTGTATACCGGTCTCCCAAACCCCTACGTCCCTCTTCCCCAAAGTGTAAAAAAAAACTTTGGTAGAACTATGAACAAACAAATGCCAGACCAAATCTAGAATAGGATGGTAAGCGCCATAGAAGCATCATAAAATTTAATACTACTTTAAATCAACGTCCACTTAAGGCTTCTGTGTAAACAAGAAAAATTAGCATCCGATGTTTGTGTTGGCAAGGCCAGTAGCTGACTAGGCGCCGGCCTCGCCGGCCGAGGTAGCAGGTGGCGGGCGCGACGCACGACCCTGCTGCGCGTGCTAATGAACGGCGTGATCGAAGGTCCCCGCGCGTTTGACCTAACACGACACCCTCGCCCCCGAAGGCGACGCCAGCGCTGCCGCCCCGCCACCCCGCCCCCGCCGGACCCGTGCTATCGGCAGTCTTCAGCGGCAGCTGCCTGCTCCTTGGATTTCACCCTCGCTCCTCAGCTCCCACCGCAGCCTCTGTCATTACCTCATCTACCTCCCCCGCCTCCGCCATCACTTCTACCACCATCACCGCCGACGCTGCCAACTGTCTCCGCCTCTGCTTCCCCCTCCATCGCCGCCTCCGCCGTCACCGCTCTCACTGCCATCATCACCACCGCTGTCTTTGGAATTGCCCATCGCACCGCCTTCTTCTGACCGGAACGTCCTAGATTCGAGTCATGGCGGCCGAATTTTTTTCGACACTAGCTTTTCAGCTAGGTGAAATTCAGTCGCTGCCTGGAGGAGAATTCTAGCGGCCGGCTGCTCTGATCGGTAGTTTTCCGTGGTTTCTCCGATCAACACCAGGCGAATGCCTGTACAGTACCCTAACAAACGGGCCACGGACCGCGCGCGATCTTTCCTTTCTCTTCCTTGTCCTATCATCTCCTCTTACACACACTTACACTAACATGCACTACACTACCACATATTCCGGGAGACCGGTTGGGAGCTTAGAGCTTGTCCCGGCTGGGGTGGTGCCCCGCTGGCGGGAGAGTCCTGGTTAGGGGTAAACCCCACTAGCTGACGGTAGGTCGGCGCCGGATCTCGCTATCCAGCGGGGGATGATCACTGCCATCTTCCTAGAGAAAAAACATGCACTACACTTACGGGACTAATGACCCAAGGCCGTTAACGCGTCCGAAAACACGAAAAATCAATCAATCAGCACCGTCTTCTCTCCTACCTTCGTCAACGGCTCCGCCCCACCCACTGCTGTCATCTCCATCACCGCCTCTGCTTCCTCGGTCACCTTTTGCCTCCATCGCCTCTTCCGCCGATACTGTTGCCCTCGCCCGTACTCGGTTATTGCGCCCACTATGCCTTCGTCATCACCTCTGGCACCGCCACTGGCTCCGCCTCCATCGCCGTCACAACCGGTAATACCACTGCCATCTCCGTTTTTGCTTCCACAACCGTCTCCTCCTCCAACTCGTCTCCACTGGCACCTCAGCCTCCGCACTGCGCCTCCCTCCCCGTCCGATTTCTTCCCCGTTGTCGTCTACATGACCTTTGCCGCCTCTCGTTTCCGTTTTTGACCCCGTTTCCATCCCTGTCTGTTCCTGGCCGCGCTATTATCGCCCTCTCTGTCCCACAACTGCTTTGCCGCGGACCCTAGCCTCCACCGCCACCGCCACCGCCGCCACCTCAACCGGACGAAGTTCAAGTAAGATCAGGCGCGGAAAGCTCGTTTGAGTTAACCAACACTTACTGAAATTTCTCCTATATTGTTTCAAGAAACTCCGTGCGCTGAGCCAACACAAAGTGTAGCGGCCAGGGCAAATTTGAATATTGAAAGCTTTTTACAATTTAACAGAAATTATTATTCACGCAAAATACTAACAATCAAACAAATTATTGAAATTTAGAAGCTGAAATTCATGCACTTATATCCTAAAAAACGTGATATTTTTATGAACACCTTGTCAAAAATTGCATTTAAAAAACTTCAATAGAATGCAATACACGAGTAAGTGCTGTGTTAAAGCGATGCTAAATTGTGGTTCAACGACAATATTACTTGATTCCTGGAACATTAACAATGAAAAGGCCAGACTCAAAACATCCGCTGTTTGTGATGTAGAGTTTGCGTCATTCGGAAGGCGGGCGTCGCGCAGAGAGAACAAAGATGAAGCGTTTCTGCGAATCTGGTGACGTCCACGACAAGAGAGGCCAGGACTTCAATGAACCTGGTTTGCTGAAGGAAAATACGTGACCCCAGATGCTCACAACAGCTCGAAAGGCATCCGCCTTTCCGACTGGCGCGTGCTGTGGACCAACGGAGAGTATAGTACCAAGAATATTAGTTAATGGTGGAAACGTGTAGAGGTAAAAGAAAATATATATTAAATAGTGATGTAAAATAATATTAATTGGAAGAAACCTCTGAACAAAAAAAACAATATATTAATTTTGACTAGGTAGCGGATTTTTTTAAAATGTAATATTTATCCTTTTCACTTAAGAACAATTAAATTTAGTATAGAAATTCATTTTATGTTTTGGCAAAAGGGAATGATCCATTTGTATAGGTCATTTTTTTTTTTTTTTGCATTTTCCGTCGATTTCCACTTATAAGTCATTTTTTACCTTTTCCCGTCATTTTTAATGCATTTTCGCTGATTTAATAAATTTTTAATGTCATTTTAAATGGTACTTGCTTAAAATAATATTTACGAGTTGAAACAAATGTTCTTCACAGAATTATTCAGCAGCCTATTCGATTTGTGCGCTCAGAAATTGTTTGACAGCCGTTGTATGTAGTTCTTGTGACGTATATCAGCGCCATTGTCGGTTCGGCCGATTTCGGGATAACCACGCAGACTTCCCGGTGAAGAATAGTCCTAACCAAACGTTTGCAAGTTGAGTTCACTGGAACGAATAGAAGAAGCCTCAATTAAATCAGCAACGTATCCAACAGCTTGAGTTGCTCATCCGAACTAGTTTTGGTAAAATGTACATTTTTCTTTGGTTTTAGGGCATTTTAAAGCATTTTATGATCATTTTGGGCTATGTTCTAAGTCATCAAAATTCGCTCCCTAATTATGACAAACAACCATACATCATTAGGTATTAAATATTCACCAGAGGTGTCTGAATTTCACAAATCATGTACCTCTCTACTCTTGCGGCAGGCGTTCGGTTAACAGCAGAGCAATTTTCTTTTCAGTGCACTAGCTTGTATGCCTCACAATAATGCCATTGTTTATTGCTTTTTATGCAAAAAATGTTGCGTCGAAACAAAGAGCATTGTTACATTATTCAAAATAATGAAATGAAAACCTTAACTTCCTACATTTATGAACAAAATGTGTTAAACAAATAGTATGTTTGAAAACATGTATCTGCCCTCTATAATTAGTGTAATGGACATTCGCTTTTAGGTTTTCATTAATGTTTTTAAAATATAGTTTTCAGACTGCCATATGTTTCTTCATCAATAATCAAAGATAATAACGAGTTCATATAGGTAAATGATAATAATAACCACCTACTGATTACGTCTGTTTTATGTATGGTTCCAAACAGGGGAGCCCAGATAAAACCAGGGGCCTGAAACAGTTGATCCAAGGGGATCGTTTATTAGAAAAAAGATTCGTCCACCCCCAATTCATCAACAGAATTCATTTTCTCGTGCTGTAGAAATAAATTGTAGCAATAAATTTGAATTACAGATAAATACTATTTTAATTTTTTTAATGAAAAGTTCGGGCCCCAACTCAGTGGGGACGTGGGGCGCATTGCCGTCCCCTTCCCCTTCTGGATGCCACTGGCTTAAAATATTTGCGTACGTTGTTTTCGCTCATATCTTCGTAATACACTTTACGTGAGTGTGTTTACAAAGAATTGCAGAAATTCAAAATACAAATACACATGCGTATACGCAGAGGATTAAGAAAACTAATGGAAGATAAGTAACATGTAAAAAATGTAAATAAAATGATTTTTTAAAAGTTGACACAACGCGTCTCCAATCTCCTTGAGGGGGGGGAGGGCGTTGAGCGCTTTTTGCTCTTGGGGAGTAATTCTCTTTCATCTGTTTGCGCATTGGAGTAATTCTCCATTAGCCACGTTATCCACTTTATCTGTCATACGTCACGTCACGTCGCAGTCAGTTGTCCAGAGGACCGCCAGGTAGCATCTCCGCGTACGCGCCTCCAACTACGCGCTCCTGCGTCACTACCCAGCGGCCAGATTTGGGAAGGAATATGGATAGGGGTAAGGTTTAGGACACTTCACAGGGGTTGGACTACCCCTTGTGAAGGAGCCAAACTCGTTTTGTTGGAACAAATTTCACATGAGGTTCGACGGGAATCGAACCCAGACCTCAGTGGTGAAAGGCTAGTGATTTCGCTACGTGCCACGAGCGAGCTTTTAACATTTTACAAATGAAGCAGCACCGGTTGCTTTGTACATCACTTCTCTGTTGAAACATTGACACAATTCGCCCTCTATCCATAATACTCTCCATCCCTACCCACCGTACGCTCTCCATCCGTAATCCATCTTTATTTGCTAATACCTAAAATCACAAAATGTTCTGAGTTCCTGGGGCACTGAAATTTGATTTTGTGAACCTGCTGTTGTAATTTTTTTTACTCGATAATCTCTTATGATAATCTATCAGACACATAACTCTAAAATCCCCGTAAAGATTTGCTATTTGAATAATTGTTTTCTTATAATAATGTTAATTTTCAACTCAATCCATCAATTAAATTTAGAAAATATGTGACTCCTATTTCATACTTATTTTTTCAGAAAAATATAACATAAACCTAATAAATAAATAATATGTAAAAGATACGAATATGTATATGACTGTTCAAACTGATTATTGGTTGTCTGTGTCGCTTCTTCCATAAAACGTTGGTGTCACACATCTGAAAACTTCCATCCGATCTTTCCCTCAAATGATAGCAATATAGTACCCACGATCCGGCGTGTCGAGCGGAAAAGGATGTAGCGCCCCATCCAGTTGCACACAACGCTCTCAAATAAAGGTGAATATATCAGCGTATAATCTAGAACGACGACACATCTCTGTGTTATCCAGTCTTAGCTAGATAGAAGATGGAAATAAACCTAATTCTTTTTTAGTATCCACCTAATGCTTTCTCTACTTCAAATGTAACTAGATTCAATTACAGTAATTACTGAATTAATATTTACAGAATAATATTTTCATCTTACACCGAGTGTTCGCAATAAATGTGTTATCGCTACACCTAAATAGAAAGAAGGCTTTTCAAACAGACGTTATTTAAAACATGTGAATTAAAAGAAAAAATTCAAAATACATATTTGTTGATAACTTAGGTAGAGCATGTACTTTTCAATGCATTGGTTTGTTTTTATTTTTATATATTTGTACATCAAACATTAATAATTAAATAAAAGGAAAAAGTTAATTAAAGTTTATTTAATTAAGAAATATGATAGTAATTTTTACTTTCTCGTGCACGTACGTATATACGGAATAATATACGTAGTAGAGAGAAAGTTATGCAATGCTGCGCGAATTTTCGGCAGAAAAAATTCATTGTCGGGCCCTGATAACAAGAATGTGGATAAATCCAGTTGCTAAATTAAGAGACACTTATTTTTGTACTGAAAGTTTATTGATTTTAAAAATGTTTATTTTGAAATACGTGAGTTCAATACACATCTCTTTGATATACAAAGTACGATTACGATATTTTTGCCAATTCTGTACTTCAGTAATACACAATGTAGTTTTGATGTTGGAAAACCTTGAATAATAAATGAAATGTTGCAAAACGTCGTCTATTTCTTCGACGGCCCGAATTACAAATTAGCAACACTAATTCCAACTGTAATACTTACCTCCACATCATTACCTCACCGGTAATCTTCAACATTTGTCCATTTTACTTTCTCCAGAAGAGATATATGTAAACAACAAAATTGTTCAGTCACCAATCAGTTCAGTCACCAATGAACATTAGCATTTACGGAACTCACATCCAACTAAAACTACAAAATGCCCGTCTTCATGCAGCTGCGAGCCGTAATCACTTGCTCCCAGAGCTAGAATTATACGATTGCCACATCAAATCCATCCAAACCTCTGATTCAACTAATGTCAAACATGTACAGCCAGTTCACAACAACATTTGATTACCAAAAGTTAAATCTAAAGTTGTATCCATATTAATTATTTGTCTAAACAACATTGTGTCTAATAGTGTCAAATAAACTTAAAACATTGATTTAACGAATAATTTTAACATTAATAACACAAATATAAGCCAAGCAAAAGCCACTCTAAATAACAAATTCGACTTAAAATGATAAGCTCCAATGCAAACTACGTTAATCAATCAGTATCAAACTACTCATGTGAAACAATTAATTAATCTATTTAAATTCTATGTATTATTCTATTAATAAACTATTAGTCTATTTCAGTTAGTTCTTAGAATCATCTCATCCCCATTAATATTAAGTTGGTTGGAGATATATTAAGCGGATGGGGCCAGATCGAAAAGTTAATATTAGCACCGTTGTTTTATCATCTAAGAGAATTCACGGGTTATGTTTTATATGTTTTCATGTAAATACGAGTTATATCTTTCATGCGTATTTAAGGGTTGTTTATCATATAATTTTTGTTAATATAGTTTTAATCATTCTAGTGCGCTCATGGGTTATAATTTATGTACTTTCTCTAAGTAACTACAGTGTGCTATGCATTAAATTTGAACCTCTTAAACGTAATAAATTCTTTTCATTCTCTTGCCCTCTCCACTCACATTTCAGGGTTATTTAATGAAACCGTAAAGTCACTTCCATTCGTCATTTCTTTGCAACGCAGAGCCCAAAACTGAGGAAAACAGAAGAGCCCTGCCGGTTGCGATGAGGGTTCGACCAGAGCTCGTACACGAGGGCAAAATTTCTGACTTGTGTTTGACCCCTTTTGCTTCGCTCTCACTATGGCCAATGAAAGTCACCACATATAAACAATTGCAAACCTGGAATTTTAAGAGTTTTATTATCTTTAAAATATATAGTAAACTGGATTTTTGATTAATATTATGGATTGTGTATAAACAATAATATTGAAGAAAACATGTACTTGAAAAAACTAAAAATTGAGAAAAATATAAACTCTCGGAGGCAATAGAAAGAAGCTGGCAAGAAGATGGGGTAAGACGGAAAAGCTAGCCCAGAAAAAGGATATTAGAAAACTCACTAGTACGAGAAACTCTATAGCACCCCTAGTTTCATCTAATTTCATGTACGAGTAGAAGCTGTATAGAAAACACTGCGCGTATTTTTGTGCCAATTTGGTTATCCAAATACTTGATGAAAATTGTGTCAAAACAGAAGGAAACCTCTCGATTTGGCAACAGCCGCTCTATTAGCAGACTTCAGCAGCAGCTGCTTCCTGACACGTTTCGAGGACGAAGCGGCAGGGAAAGTTCAGGCGAGACTCGTTTGCGTTAGCGACTACTACGCTAATAAACAGAGTGTCGCCTTGCGCGCGGAAAAGTTTCTCGCAACTGCTCCTTAGGGAGCCGTGCACTTGGAGAGATTGAAAATATAAAAGCCGTAAAGATGGATGGAAGCACCTTGAGCCGCCTCCCCACGAACCCACGTCACTCGTGATGCGTGGGGGACGAAGGTGACTTCGACGCGGGCGCAAGGGAACTGCGAAGCCACGCGGCGAAAGCAACTCCTCTCGATGTCACATCCCGATGGCAAATACGTTTCTTGAAAATAAAAATAAAATTTACATAGTTTGATATGTTATGCTGTCAAAGCAGCTTTATAGAATTTTGAGCCAAGGTTAAAATACACGGGCTGTTTTCCTGTTTTAGAAGGAAAATATTAAAAGGCAACAAATTTGAAATAATAGAAAAAATGTGAATTTTATGTCGTTGTTACTAGCAACATACTTGCATGAAAACTGTGCTGAGACGGCATGAAAGCCATTAATAATATCATCACATGTTTGAGCTTGTTTTGCTATTAAAACAAGTCCAAAGAAGGTAGCTTTTATTTTTCCATTGTCAAATGATAAAGTTAAGAGAAATTAATAGCCAATGACTGATACAGAAACATGTAGAAATACCAGTCAATGATCTCGTTATTTATGGAAAGATTTGATATGGAATGATTTCATTGATATCTCCACAATCCTTTTGTCCCTTGAATGTATTAGTATTAATTTTGCTCCTGAATTTGACAATTTCTTTGTAGCAGAACCTCAACTGTATTGTGATGAATTATGACCTTTTGAGAAGGCTGTTTATAATTCTATAAACGCCGCATTAAACAAGTTTTAGCACTGAATTGAGAGTACTAAATGACTTACATCACAAGGAAATCCAAGTGTTCATGATGTAACTTTTCTGAGAAACTGTTCTATAAAAAATATTTACCTTTCTATTATTCCTGTATTAACTTTTCATTAAAACGTAAGAGATGTGGAAAGGAGAAAATATAAAAAGTTGTTCATACTAGAGGAAGCGCGGGGATCAAGACCAGTGAAACAACGGAAACAAACGTAGGGTGAACGTTATCGTATCAGATAATGCCGCGCCTGTGACGTTCTTTGTGAATGCGGTGCTCCTGGAAGGGTGTTTTAGCACCGTCTTCTCAACTGCTTTCCTGGTGATTATCGGCTTCCCTCTTGCCGTCCTTGTCATTTCTCTGCCGCTGCTGTAGGCTGCTCTTCAGCCCAACCGCCCTGCGTCTCCTCGCCATTTGGTATCTCCCGTTTCTCACATTCTCGGTCTCTTCAGACATGTATAGCGTCTTCATGGCAGACGCTACCTAGCATCCGCTTCTAAATAGAATCATTGCTTTAACATTTGCACTAACTCTTAAATTTTTATGACCTTGGAATCTCATATCATTTTGCTACTATATTCTGTTCGCCTTATCATTTTAGGGTGGTCATTTTTGCTGTGCATCCTTGCTGACACTTCCAGATTGAATGCACGGTGAAACCGTTTCTATTGTCTTCTTTTCCTCAATTCTATCTTGCTTATACCAAAGCGCATCGTTCTTACAAATTTATTTTTTCTCTGCAGCACTTCTTTTTAATATTTAGAAATGCAAACAGTCTACGTTCCCAATTTTGTGAATCGTTGGATAGTCAGGAACAGAAATTAGTAAACTTTAATAGATTTATTTTAATATATTTCAATTTGATTAGTTTGCTTAGAAAATTATATTATTATAATTATATTGTTATTAATTGATAGAACACGCCAAATTTAAGTAAAAGAATGATGTACTTTGGAGCACATAATATATCCAAATTCCAAATAAAATTGAGAAATGCTGATGAAAGACAAAAAAGGCAAAAATAATAATGCTTCTGCATGAGAAAATGAACGATAAATTAACACAGAAATGACATGCAGTAGGCAGCCGAGAAAGAAACTGAGTGCACTAGAAAAAAGAGAAAAATACTTGAAAACATTAAACAGGATAAAACGAGATACACATTTGCCACCAGCATCTACCACGTGGCCACTCGGCAAGTTAAAGGATTCTGCGCTTACGTGTCTGGCGCTGTTGAATAAACTTTTAAGGCAGCCGCAACTCAAGACACTGGCCGGGATTACCACAGCTTTCCACAGGAGGCAAGGGAGACAACGGCTACGACCACGACGCCGCCGCCGACGACGACGTTGACGGCGGCGCGCGGCGGAGGCGGAATGGGCGGCGAGGGCGGCGAGGGCGGCGAGGGCGGCGAGGGCGGCGAGGGCGGCGAGGGCGGCGAGGGCGGCGAGGGCGGCGAGGGCGGCGAGGGCGGCGAGGGCGGCGAGGGCGGCGAGGGCGGCGAGGGCGGCGAGGGCGGCGAGGGCGGCGAGGGCGGCGAGGGCGGCGAGGGCGGCGAGGGCGGCGAGGGCGGCGAGGGCGGCGAGGGCGGCGAGGGCGGCGAGGGCGGCGAGGGCGGCGAGGGCGAGGGCGGCGAGGGCGGCGAGGGCGGCGAGGGCGGCGAGGGCGGCGAGGGCGGCGAGGGCGGCGAGGGCGGCGAGGGCGGCGAGGGCGGCGAGGGCGCCGGGAGCAAAGGCGAGGGCGGAGGAGCCGCCGAAAGTGATGGTGTCGGAGGCGGAGGCGAAAACGCCGGCAGAGATGGCGGAGTCGCCGAGATGGCGGAGGCGAGGATGCCAACAGGGTCGCTAGACGCGGAGGCGAGGGCGGCGGCAGAGACGGCAACGGGGGCGGCGGGCGGCACGGCAAGCGTCTCGGGAGGAGAATTATGATTCCGGAGGGAGAGGCCGGGGCATTAATAATATTAACAACGCGGACATAAGGGAGGCGGCGGGGTACGCGGTGAGGGGCGTGGCGGGACGGGGCGGGGCGGGGAGCAGCAGAGCAGGGGCGACGAAGGCGGCGGTGGCGGCGGCGGCGGCGGCCGGCGAGCGATGAGAGTCCGCGCACTCTGGTGGCGTTCCCATGAATCACGGCGCCATTGTGAAGCAGCGGGGCGCAGCGAACAATGCAGATACTTCCCTGTGATGTGTAGGAGCGGGATAGGCAGTAAAATATTGGCCTACATACATACAAACACGGCCTCGCGCTGGCCTCACCAAGGGCAGCGGAGAGGGGGGGAAAGCGCGGAAAAAAACAAACGAACACATCCTCTCACCGGGTTTAGTAAAAATATTTCACTGCATAGTATATGTGAAAGAGCACAGATAATGCTGCTTGATGTTCTCTTCTTTTTGTAGTCCAAGGTCTCCCCTTTTATCGTAAACGGGCACAATGCACTAATTCCAAGCGACGAACAATAAGTGGCGAACTGAAATACGATCTATATTGTTTATGGTAGCGCCTAAGGTGTTTGCGTGCCACTTAAATTTCATGAGATATAAATCCCTTAAAAAGTTACATCCCTTTTTCTGGTTTTGATATTCTACTAAATATATATTCAGGTACTAGTGTGCAAAGCAGCCATTGCACACTGTGTAAATAAATAAATGGACATAGTAGTAAATACCATTACAAGGAACTTACCAAATCAACAAGAAAGCGTAATTTAAAAGAACCAGAAAACGTTTAAAATTTTAATAATTTATAATTATTGACAAACAATATAATGTACTTCATTTCACGAATGAAAAAGGAAAATAATTAGACTCAGAAACAAAATTGATTGTATTAATTATATTGTTACCCTGTAAACCAATTCAAGTGCTGATTGGGAATTCAATTAAGAAGTGAAAAATGACAGTGATTATAAAGAGAATGCTATTAAAGGAAACAACATTACAATTTTATTTCAACTTCTATTTTTGTATAGAATTGTGATTAGAAAATCAAAGAAACTAATTCAAATTAATCAATAGATTAATAAAACTCTAGTTTTCTTTAAATCAAAAGTGTGAAAAGAATGTAACTTAGAATGTCATCAAGTACACCGTATGTAGGTTTCTTTTATAGTTTTCTTAAAAACAGCATTAGTTTACGATATTCTTACAAATGACTTGGGTAAAATTATTAAGAACACTGTGCCACTGTGTACTTCAAACTGAAAAGAGACCAACGGATATGGCATTTGCCATTAGTTGTGAAAGGACAAACGCGCTAAAGGTCTGACGGTTGATATTCACGTTGCGTTCCTGCTGCTGCCGGTGCGTTCTCGGAATCAGTCGCCACTGGTGCTGCCAACTGCCACTGCCGATGCGTAGGGAGTTTCCGGAGGTTAGCGTCTCGGCTCAATCCTTGGGTTTCACTCAGACAGAGGACGAAGCATTGGACACATCCCAGACTATCAATTACTGCTGCCAACTGCCACTGCCTATGCGTAGGGAGTTTCCGGAGGTTAGCGTCTCGGCTCAATCCTTGGGTTTCACTCAGACAGAGGATGAAGCATTGGACACATCCCAGACTATCAATTACTGCTGCCAACTGCCACTGCCTATGCGTAGGGAGTTTCCGGAGGTTAGCGTCTCGGCTCAATCCTTGGGTTTCACTCAGACAGAGGATGAAGCATTGGACACATCCCAGACTATCAATTACGTTTCGTAGTTGCGAGGATTGAAATGTGAGCGACGGATGTTTCACCGTTGGTCCCAGTAAACGTGCTGCCGGGTGTGCGGATGTGTGTGTTTGAGAGGGAGAGAGAAACAGGGACAGAAAGAGAGGGGGAGAGAAATGGAGAGACAGGGGAGAGGGAGGGAGAGGGGGAAGAGGAAGAAAGTAGGGAAGAGGGTCAGAGAGGGAGGGAGGGGGACATATGGAGAGAGCTAGAGAAAGGGAAAGAGAGGGAGAGAGCGAGAGAGATTGAGAGGAAGAAATAGAAGAAATAGAGAAGGGAAGAGGGAGGGAGAGGGGGAGAGAGAGGGAGAGGTGGAGAGAGGGATAAAGGAAGGGAGAGGGACAAAGAGGAAATAGGAAGAGGGAGAGAGAGGGAGGTAGAGTGGGAGGGAAAGGAGGATAGGGATAGAGAGGAGAGGGAGAGAGAGAGAGATAGAGAGAGAGAGAGAGAGAGAGAGAGAGAGAAGGTGTGGGTGTGGGAGTAGGCGTGCGCGCATGTTTTATTTAATTAATAAGATTTTCGCAAAATGATTAACGAAAGGAATTTATTTTCTCTTTCTGAATGATGTGAAATGATGTTTTCCATTTAAGATATCGGTATAATATTTATGAACGTTTCTACCAGTATAGACGTTCTGTAAAGTTATTTTACGGGTATAAAAGAATTAAAGTATTTGATTGAGGTATCACAAAATACCGGTATTTTACCAGTATTTACACCGGTAAAATACCTTTTCCCGCCATGTGCGATACTAGAGCAGCAAAAATTGGCTGTTCTGGTACGGACACACGTGAAAATTGAAGGTTTTTCTTCTTTCTCGCATGACTTCTGCTAACACTAATATTTTTCACTTATTTTGTATTATTCCAGTGTCCCTGAGTATCTATCAAAACCATTGATATCTTTTTCGTTGCTAGGGGCTGCTTGGGTATTCTGTCAATTTATGTGCATGTTTGAAATAGTGAAATGAAATGTGATAGTGAAATAATAGATTGAAACTAGACGAAACGCGTTTTTAGAAACCATGAACAAATTCTCATATATTATATGCGACGAAAGAAAAACAACAACACAGAAGTCAATCTTAATTTTTCTAATTGCAATGATCTTTATTTCAGATCTCACGTTGTTCAAAACCCAAATAGTGATGTTCAGTATGAAATACCGATAATAAAAATTGTTTGATGATTACTCACTGTGAGAACGAACACTGGAAATGTAAAAGAAAATTCACTAATTTTGAGAAATATTGTGATTTAAGAAAGGTATGAAAGGTGCTTGAGGAATATTTTTTAAAGTAATTTTGTTCAAAATATTATATCCCCAAGTTGATGTAAGAGGACACGCTAGTTTTATAGAAGCCAATCAACTAACAAGAACATCGAACTACCTATGTCTCTGGAGTAGTGACGTACAACCAAAAGAAACAAGACACACACATCCAAAAGTCTATTTTTAATAAAAAGAAATCTCACATTTCCACCAAAGTTTTTAAAGGCGGAATTTCCGCACAATTACCGCACTCCACCTCTCCATCTCCCTTCACACAAAGTATAGGTAGCCCGAAAAGTAAAATCGCCAAACTCCCTTGTGGGAGCGCGAGAGAACGATGGCGAAACCCTCCAACTTCACCGCCATCGACCAACAGGCGCAAAAAGCTCTGACGAACGCGATGAAAGGTATCGACACTCGCCCCTCCCCCACCTCTACCCCTCCACCGCCCCCCCACTCGCGCCGCCTCATCTCGTCGCTCCGGAAGCCTCGATTGGTTTGAGGCGTTCACAATGTCCGTGGCGCCGTCGCCGGCCTGAGTTATTTGTCTCATATTTCATCGAGCGCAGTCAAGACCAGAAGAGCGCGGCTCGACCGCCCGTCTACGTGCAATCTCTGCGTGTTTTAATAACTCTTTTGTGCGCCATGCGATGAAGAAGGCTTTCCAAACTAGGAAGTATCGATCAGAAGCGGTTTTGTTTTACTTCAGGAATGGCTTTAATAAGTTCGGCTTGTCGTTTTGTTTCGCCTAGATGGATAAGTCTTAAGACCGTTCTGTAATTAGTTAAAAAGACTTGGTTTTTGAAATATTAGTTAATTGGGGTTTTGGCGTTTCATCTTTGAATAATATTTTTTGCATTGAAACTCTTCAGAATGTGCCGTGTTTTTATTGACTGTAAGCCGGCTGAAAAGCAGTTTATGACACTATTTGTTCACGCACGCGGACTCCGCAAACGGAGATAATGAATCTAGAGGGGAACCCCCGAGCAGTATAGATTTCTTATTTCTTTGTACACAGTATTATACGATCAAGTGCCTGGAGTGTCTATGAGTAAGCGAGTGATGTAGAATTTACATGGATTTTTTTGAAATTTTATATAATTAAGAGGTGCCAGAACAGATACTTATTTGCAAAATATGTGTTAGTGACACGGGAAAATACAACTAAAAGAGAGGTAACGAACACGTTAAGGTTATGAGTGGGTTGTGGAGAAAGTACTGTGGAAATGAACATGCGTCAAGTGTCAGTAAGAATGAAACATCTTGGTTTAACGAGAGCAGGATAGAAATATGGGAAATGTTGACAACATATATTTGGGTAATTGATACTAAAAATGCACATATAATGAGTGATATAAGTATTGCTAATCATACTTTAACTGGCAGGAAGAGTTTCTGTTGAGATATTTGTGTGGAAACTGTGGTTAAAGAAAAAGTGAAACTAGAAGAACAAGGTATAATTGTGGAAATAGAAGAAAGCAAATTGGTCAAAAGAAAGTACGAAAGAAGAAGGTGTGTGGTGGGAAAATGGGAATTTGGAGGAGTGTAGAAGAGCACAGACCATTGTTGATCTTTTAATTATTCCAGAACAAAATGAAAGAAGTGCTCCTAGAAATAATTAATTGAAAAAATAATTATATTGAATTGCCAAATATTTTTCAGTTTGAAAAACACGTTTTTCAATAATAATGTGTGATTTTTTCCCCTATCGGAGTATATTGAACCAGCTAGTTTAATTATTTCTGACTCGGAAGTTACCCGACTATTTAAAGGACGAAGGGTATAAATATTTGACCGTGAACCTCTCTATATAGTTTAAAGATCCACGAACGGGCGCTCACACAAACTCCATTGAAGTGACGTGCAGTGCTATTAAAATGAAACTGTCGTGCCATTTAGCTTCCGAGCAGTTTTATTTTTTCCTATTTGTGCGAGTATCTGCGGAGGAGAAAACTTGTGGAGCGAGCAGAAGGCAAAAAATGGAGGCTTTCCTGTAAAACATTAAAAAAATGAACTCGCCAAATGGTTTTAAAGTCAGTATTGGCATAAAATGCATTGTTAATTATGTGTTGTACAGAGTCAAGGATGTTTCATGTTAACTCAAGCGCCCCGCTCTCAAATTGGAAAGGCGGAGCAAAGCCTCGCTTTCCACGGAAGCGTGCGTCGGCCGTGCATCTGTTGACCGCGCCGCGAGTGACTCGTTCTCGGATTTGAGATAGGGATGTGCCCTTAACAGCTAAATTGTTATTTCTTAACCGCTAACGTTTCGTAACTGTTACGCGAAATAACAGTTATTTCGTTTATTCTGTTATTGGCTGATATCGGTTGAAATGCATAGAACTGCAACCTACTGGGCCCAATCCGAACGACTACAAGCTTTTGTGGCAACCATTTTGTACGATAGCAGCTTCACTGCAGCTAATCAACTATGATTTGCCAGATTTTCAAATTATAGATCCATTAATACATAATTCGTCATTATTACTCACCATGGGCCACAATATTTTTATATTTTATTGTATACACTACAACAAGATGTTTGTCCTTTAAATTAAGTCCGTGCAATATGTTAACTTATTTCTGTCCCATTGCTGTTTATGTGAGATCAACTAATATTTCCCTAGGTCCAATAAAATCAAATGAGTTACGGTCAAATAACTCACATTATAATACTTGATATTCAATAGTCATTAACACTTTAGCTATAGGTAAGCAAAAATTCTGTTTCTCCTGATTATTTTAGGCACTTGTCACTTCACTATGCACAAGTTGCATATTTGAAAGAATATTTGCAATCTGAACCCGAATCACTTTCATTTTAGTAATATTCTATATTCTATACACATTCGCTACATATTATACGAATTACTATTCATCCTTGGCAGTTGATCCAGTCTCGTTCACATCAGCTGCTTCTCTGTCCAAACATGTTAGGGAAAGTAGTGCAAGGAAGCGCTGTAAGGTAGCTGCACAAGCTTTACGGTGCTACCAATGTTATTCGTTTTGCGTGGTTTAACTCTTAGCAGTCGCTACAACTGCTTTAACTCTTAGCAGCCGGCCATGTTAGGTTGCTGGTCATGGACCTGTTATTTTTCAACTGTTACGTAAATAACAGCTATTACGAGACAGCTGTTTTTGTGATAACAGCTATTGAAGAAAAGCTGTTAAGCCCGTCTCTAATTTGAGAGTGCTCGTGAACGAATCGGGTCACGAACTGCATTTCTACCCTGAAAGCCACTATTGCCAGGATGTCCCTTACGTTGCATAATGGTCCATGCCATATACTATTTTTGGTCATAATGTAAATGTATGCATTTCAACATTCGATCTCTTAGAACTTGTTCTCAGTAATCAAATTTCTGTCAGCCACTCTCAAGTTCACGGGGCCAAAACCGCATCTCAATTCTCACGTTCTCTTCAATCTCTCCGTCCTTCCGCGCCCTCTAGCTTAGTGGCTTTGTGCGTGCTCTGTCAATACTGCGAAACTGTCGTCCTGGAGGATGTATTTAATCGGCCATAGGTTCAGCGGATCTGCATCCCCGACGATTGCAATAATCTGACCAAAAAGAAACGCGGAAGTGAATCATGCGAAAGGGAAGAAAAGCGAAAAAGATGGGAAATGAGCAACTGTTACAGCAACCAATTTTTCCGCTTATTCGCTTATTTTATGTTCATTTCCAAGCTCGCCTACTAGCGTGCGAAGGGTTTAGTTCATAGTCGCACTCCTAGTTGTGCTGTTTGTTTCTTCACGGTCTGTTGGGACAGCCTACCAGCTGACTCATAAACACGTATATAACATACGAGCGCTTCCTTGCCGCAATAGGCCCACTGATATGCCGGTATAAGCTCCTCTCAAAATAATGAATGGCAATCAGAGTATATTTTGTTAATGTGAGATAGTCTTAAATAGAAGCAACGGTATTGCCACTTATGAGCACAAGCCGGCAAAAGTATGTTCTAAGAGATGTTTTTGTATTAATACAAAAAAGAAACCGATGAGGCATCGTGCCAGTAAATCTGCTTAAACAATGTACAGTCAACTCCGGTTATAATGAACTCGGATATAGTAAACCCTCGGTTATGGAGAACAGAAGGCACTGGTCCTGTTTCACTTACATTACAAATAAGCATAAGAGTATTCGGTTATAGTGAACCTGAACCTCGGTTATAGTGAACGTAGGAAGTAAGTCCTGGAAATTAATAGAATTTCCAATGTTATTAGGCGATTGAAAGGACCTTCGGAAAGTGGAATGGTGTTACAACAGTGCCAGTATTGCATTACGATATTTAGAGACAGAGTACCACGCAGAACCACGTATTCAAAGAGCCCGAACTTTAGTAAAGGTTCTAATTAAAAATGTATGAAGCCTACAATTGAAAATAATTGATTTTTTACGTATAAATAAATATATTGAAATTTTCGGTTCGTGCTGTTAATGAAATTTTGCTGCATATTAATAAAATCAAATATTGTGGAGAAATTCTATTTTATTTTGATATCAGCGGATATAGTGAACCAAACATGTTAGTCCCCAGAAGTTCACTATTACTGGAGTCGACTGTTCATTAGTTCTTTGAATAAATTCTAAATTCATAATTAATATTAAACTTTTCTGCGATGCATTAGAACAAGTAGAGGGCATCCATTTTCTCAATGTAAATATTGTAAATATTATGTGTAAAGGATGGTCGCTTCAGAGTACCAATTAATTACTTTCCTGTTTAATTAACTCATTGGACAGTTCACAAGAAGCAAAGCGTATTAAAAGTCTCAATACATCCTTTGTGAATAAATAAATTTATTGAAATATAATTGTTATAAAAATGCCTCTGTTTACTTCACCTGACCAAACTGTTCCACAAGTTCCCTTGTTAAATCATAACATAACATGGCGGAATAGAGAGAGAGAGTAGAGAGAGAGAGACGTAGAGAGAGAGACGTAGAGAGAGAGACGTAGAGAGAGAGACGTAGAGAGAGAGACGTAGAGAGAGAGAGAGACGTAGAGAGAGAGAGACGTAGAGAGAGTAGAGACGTAAAGAGAGACGTAGAGAGAGACGTAAAGAGAGAAAGGTGGAGAGAGAGAGAGACGTAGAGAGAGAGATGGGGAGAGAGAGACGGGGGGAGAGAGACGGAGAGAGACAGAGAGAAGGAAACAGGTGAGTGTGGAAGAAGAGCAAGCAGAGAGATGGAGGGGGAGGGGGAACATCTCGAAGGTGGAGAAGCAAGTGGTGTGGGTCGCGACAGTAAGTTGTCGCCTGGAAACAGAATCCTCTGCGATAAGACTATCTTGGAGGAGATGGTGAAGGTGGCGCCGGCGGCGGAATCGCGAGGAAGGAGACGGGGTACAACACTAGCACCGTCAGACCGACCGACGGCCGTACAGGCGCACAGTGTCTCATTTTGCCGTATTTTAGTGGACATATCCTTTGTCTACCAGTGAGTACCAAGCGCGTTCTGTGCATATATCATGTTCCGTGAACAAATCAAGGCCCATATTAATTAATGAACTCAATATACTCACAGAAGAAACAAATAATTATGGTTTTAACCCGCTTGCTGCACAATGGAATGAAGGTCAGTGGGAATCTGAAAACTGTGTAAATCAATTATTGCAATAGCAGCCGTTTCTTTGTTTTTCTTTAATAAATGAATACCAATGCTTTATCGTTTCATGTTTGAAGTAAAATGAATATTGTTTTAAACGAAAACTACTTGACAGTTTTCTGTTATTTCCTATGGTATGTGTGCCTTTGTTTCTCTGAAGGTTTTTGTTCAGTTTGTTACTGTCTGAGAGTTAGAACGCCATTTGTCACTTGTAACATTGTCATATAGTGGCGCAATATTCACGTCATTGGGTACTTGATATTTCCTATTTAAGCTTGAGAAGTTTCTGCAATCATCCACATGAAACCCAGATTAATAGTGAACCCAGCTTTAGTCTATCTTATGTTTCGTCTTTCGGCTCTTTATCGTGCAAAAAACTCAATTGGAAAACCAATAAAGACAGGACATGACAAGAAGCTGTCTTCGTGGTCCATCTTCTTGTTCTTCAAAAGCGCATCAAATCTATCTGACCCAGTAACGTATTTGGCGTTCTCAGAATGAATGAGTGACGCGATCAAATGTTATAGATGGGTGAGAAAAACTAATGGAAGTAACTCATTGTTGATTGCAAACACACATCTCTAAAAAAGAAGATTAACATTTTAGTGTACATTTTTGTGTACCACTACCAAACCATTGTTTTTCATCCTCTTTACAATTAGATATTTTGAGTGATGTCGAATATTAATCCGTTCGTTGAAACATGAGTTGTTTTCACCTCAATCAGATCAAAAAAATATTTAAAATACTCGTAAAGTACTATGGAAAAATGGATATTTGTTGTTTGTGTCATTCTCAGACCACTCAGTATAAGGTGAAACAAAATGTATTGATCAGTAAGAAATTTGTAATGGGAGGATTCCACAATGGGAGCAACAATGAAGCTCCCATTAATCAATGTTTTGTTGGCTAGTAACTTAATGTTGTCTTCTTAGACTTCGGAGACAAAATGTCCGATACATCAAAATGCGTCTAAATTTATCTCTTCTTCGGAGACAAAATGCGCTATTGTTGTACGAAAGTATTAGCTCTGTTGGTGGTATCGCATATTAACAGATAACGTGGCGATATCTTGCGTATCAGGGGCAAGAAGGAATAGCATTCAGCATTAATGTTAACGTACTTCCTCTACATGGACATGTGACTATTTCCATTTTGGATAAAAGTACTAATAAAGTATTTTGTTTTATTTGTAGACAGAAAATTATAGAATGTCGATTGCTGCAATGATGTTACCGTTACTTTGAAATAATCTGTTGCAACATTATAGTTTTCTGGTATTTATTGTATTCAACGAAAATACGGATGTGAGTCAGTAGGTATCTGTACGTCAGTTCTAATCGTCTGTGAGTTGAGTGTACAGCTGTGTGCACTTACAAACCTTAGGTTGGAATCGTTCGCTTTGCTTATGGTGAGTTAGGGCATTATCAGTTAATGTTCACTTTTTGTTGTGACGTAAAAATGCCTGCACCATTTTTTTTTGCTTGAAAAACAAAGCTTTTATATTATTTTCTTTGATATCTGAATGAGAACCAAAAGCTGAAATCTTTCGAAGACTCAACACAATGTGAATGTAATGATTTTTATTAAGAAATTGTTTTCCATTGGATCGAACCATTCATAGGTAATCCAACATTCACAATGAGAGAAAAGCAAGATGTCCAGACTTATTCACTACTGATCCCGCTATTGAGCAAGTCCGTGCCCAGATTCTGAATAAACTAGGAGCAACTGTTGATAAAGTGGCCTGGAGACGAATTGTCGAAAGACAATATTTTGTTGAATGACAACACGCGTCCATATACCGCCGATAAAGCTTTTCTAAATGTTTTCAAGATGTCAAAGCATCCGGGATAAATTTTTATATTGTCACGTCGAATTAACATTTGTTTGATTCTCTTAAAGATGCTGTAAGAGGCCGAATATTTGACTCCGATCAAGATGTATTAAAGCTGTGCACACATGGCTTGTTGCTCAATCAAAAATTATTTTTTATAGGGCATTGAAAAGCTGTTCTTTTATGTAAAAATACACTGAAAAGTAAGATACCTATGTTTTAAAAAAATGGTTTCATTGAAAATGTATTGTTAATAAAATATAAACATTGAATGCAGATTCATATTCATATATCCTCGTCTATTGAAAATTTCATGTCTAACAATACATGATAATGCCATTAGTCCCGTAAGTGTAGTTCATATATTTTCACACGAGTTGGTGGTGATTTTCCCTCGCTGGAGAATGAGATCCGGCGCCGCTCTTCGTCGGCTTATGAGATTTTTCCCGACCACGTATCTCCCACCAGTTGGGCACCATCCCCGCTGAGAGAAGCTCTATGGGCCCGGCTAGAAGAACTGAGGACAAGGAAGAGGAAGGAATAACGCGCGACGTCTATGAGCCATTTGTTAGGGTACTACTTCTGCTTAAAATTGATCGGAGATCACACAAAACTTCCGTGAGCAGCCAGTTGCTAGGATTCTCCTCCATACTCCGGCTGAACTCGATCTACCCAAGTAGCCAGGAGACGGGGTAGCTGAAATTAGTAAAGACGGAGCGATCTAACAACGGAGGTCCACAGTTGAAACGGATATTTGTGCTTGTAATATTTATGTCCTTAATCATTATTTTTTCCATAAATCATCTGCAAGTTAACAGCTTTAGTTGAAGTCAACGAGACTGCTCTGGAAAATCACCTCTCATTCAAGAAAGACTAAATATTCTGAATTCGACCTAGTTGACAAGCTAGAGTCTAAAATCGTACTGGACTCGAACCTAGGACCTCCCGGTCAGAGGCGCTGCAGTGACATCAGTTGATGCACTGAGCTACCACTTCCGGTACCAAGTGTAAGAATTTCGCCCCTAAGTGTAAGGCAACGTGCCAGTGTGCGAAGAACGCGTTGGCGGCGGCGGTGGCGGCTGCAATTCACGGGGGAGATTAGGGCCACGCCGGCACCGCGGGGAGGGGAGGGGAGGGGAGAGGAGGGGAGGGGAGGGAGAGGGTTTAGCGCGGCGATAAGGCGATCCGCGCTCGTCTCGCGCTGTGACAGCAGCCACCTAATCCCTCGTCGCGGCGGAGGAATAGGCAAACAAAGTCGCTCGGAGCGACTCGTGAATCGTCTCGGCGACGCGGCGCCTGCGTCAAACGGCTCCGCGCCTTTCGCGCGCGCTCGCTGAGGTTCGCGCCGGGGGCGGGGCGGGGGCGGGGGCGGGGCGGGGTGAGGCGGGACGGGGGCGGGGCGGGACGGAGGAGTGCAGGACAAGGGAGCAGGAGTGGGGTGGGGGAGGGGCAGGCAGCAACTGGGGCGGGGGCGGGGCAGGGGCGGGGCGGGGGCGGGGCTGGGGCGGGGAGGGGGGGCGGGGCGGGGCGGAGGCGGGGAAGAGGCGACGACTGGAGCTGAAGAGCACATGACGCTGTTGAGTACAGTTTGTGATGTGGAGGAGATAGCGCCGGGAAGGGAGGAGAGAGTGTACGCGGTATGATGAGGATCAATGGGATGAAAAAATGCCAGAGTACAGAACAGGCAATTGAATCAGGAGAAAAGGAATTAAGCAAAAATCAAAACAAAGAGAACTTGGTGAGTCAAGTAATAGCCAACAGGTAGCAGAAAGAAAAGTACAAGAATTGCAAGAGTCAAGGGAAAGAGACGATGGGATTGAAAGCAACTTTTCTGAACGAGATATATGTGTGATTATGATGCAGCAAAGAAAAGGTGAGAAGGAGATTAAAACAATATAGACTACAGATAAGGGAAAAGTCGCGAGCAACACTTTGACAAATGGACAATGTAATGTCTAGTTGATGATGAGTTAAAGGAAATCTTGTCTACAGACCCTTAGCGGAGGCAGTATGCAATACTCACGGACGATGGGATGGGGCGGAATCAATTTTGGGTATGAAGCTATGGTGCGATGTAAGCGAGAGAGTGAAACCAGTGCGAGACACAGTCATGCAACTGCTAAGGAAAGGACGAAGCTGAGCTGAGAGTGAACTCACCTCAGGTCATGGGAAAGACGTGACGAAGGAAGAGAGGACCTGAATGAAGTGGAGGTGAGCCAGTGAACGAGAACGTGGCAAGGACTGTCCGACGTGTCGACTGGGCGCAGAGTGAGCTCACCTCAGGTCATGGGGCAGACGTGACGAAGGAAGAGAGGACCTGAATTAAGTGGAGGTGAGCCAGTGAGCGAGAACGTGGCAAGGACTGTCCGACGTGTCGACTGAGCGCAGAGTGAGCTCACCTCAGGTCATGGGGCAGACGTGACGAAGGAAGAGAGGACCTGAATGAAGTGGAGGTGAGCCAGTGAGCGAGAACGTGGCAAGGACTGTCCGACGTGTCGACTGAGCGCAGAGTGAGCTCACCTCAGGTCATGGGGCAGACGTGACGAAGGAAGAGAGGACCTGAATTAAGTGGAGGTGAGCCAGTGAGCGAGAACGTGGCAAGGACTGTCCGACGTGTCGACTGAGCGCAGAGTGAGCTCACCTCAGGTCATGGGGCAGACGTGACGAAGGAAGAGAGGACCTGAATGAAGTGGAGGTGAGCCAGTGAGCGAGAACGTGGCAAGGACTGTCCGACGTGTCGACTGAGCGCAGAGTGAGCTCACCTCAGGTCATGGGGCAGACGTGACGAAGGAAGAGAGGACCTGAATGAAGTGGAGGTGAGCCAGTGAACGAGAACGTGGCAAGGACTGTCCGACGTGTCGACTGGGCGCAGAGTGAGCTCACCTCAGGTCATGGGGCAGACTGTGACGGAAGAGGACCTGAATGAGTGGAGGTGAAACCAGTGAGCAGGCGTGGCGAGACTGTCCGACGTGTCGACTGAGCGCAGAGTGAGCTCACCTCAGGTCATGGGGCAGACGTGACGAAAGAGAGAGAGAGAGCGAGAGAGAGAGAGAGAGAGAGAGAGAGAGAGATGGAGAGAGATGGAGAGAGATAGAGATAGAGAGAGAGAGATGGAGAGAGATGGAAAGAGAGAGAGAAAGAGAGGGAGAGAGAGAGACTGAATGAAGCGAAGGTGAGCCAATGAGTGAGGTCGTGGCAAGGACTATCGGACGAGACGAGAGACGACTGAGGGCAGAGTGAGCTCCCCTCAGGTGAAGGAGCAGACGTGACGAAGGGAGAGAGAGCCTGAATGAGGCGGAGGTGAGGTGGAAGCGACGGAAGTGAAGACGGCTATTGCGTGGCGGGGTGGGATGCGATGTGGAGAAGTGCGGGAACGCGACCGCTGACTGAGAGCCGACGCCGTTAAGCTGCGCTGCGCGGGCGACTGCTGCCGGGAGATATTAACCCTATCTGCACGACTGTTTCGCGCGTCGCGCTCCGAGAAGTTTGAGTGTCAATTTCCGACACATTCCCGAGAGTTCAGGCATTAGCAAACTCACGTTACTCCTTTACTCTATTGAGGATTCATTATTCCTTCTTAACGTAAAGGAATTTAGATACACTTGTAAATATTCATTCCATAATTTTCTAATAATTTCAGTTGAATTATGTTGAATTATTTATGAATAGTCATCAAATTTCAATGACTTTGTATTTATTTTATGTTATGTCTTAGTTTTTTATATTAACAGTGTTTTATTACGTTGTTTCATTTGCCCTGAAGATGAAATTAAAGTGTTCCTAAACCTCGACAAACTAAATGATTTTTTTTCACTTAAATTATGATTGTAACATGTTTTATTGATAAGGTTTCCAAATAGTATCAAATATTTTAATAATCTGGCAAAATTGTATTTGGAGACTTTATCAATAGACATCGGATGTTTAGGGAAATGCCTATTTTTTCTAGAGAACTTATTTAAAGGCTGATAATATATGTCCACGAATCATAACAAATGATGACATATGACGAAGTTTTATAATGCTTATTTTTGCTTATTTTAGCATAAATGCCTATTTTTTGCATAAATACCTTTTTTAGGACTTTTTTGCCTTTTATTTATTATATTTATATACAATGCTAAGATATCGGAAAATCGGCGATGGTCCAACGTCACCATTCATTACGAAACCTTCAATTCACGTCTTGAAATTTAAAATTACGAGAGAATTCCTGAAAGTATACCAACTGATTTTTCTCCATTTCCCTATTTCATAAATACCAGCCATGATCTGAGAACATGGACGATTGACAATACACCGGGGGAACCGAAATTTTAAGTGGAAATAACTATAAACTCCCAGAAGGTTTCAGTGTTGCTAGTGTTGGGCTGCTAAAATATATGCTAGTCACATCGTTCAGATATCCTTCTCCGCATTCAAACTGATTTTGTCTCCCAGTCGTCGCAAATTTGAAATTGTGATCCTTGAAAAGTTACTGGTAATATGTAAATATTACTGGTTAATGGAAACTATTAAGAATAAAATGTAGAAGAGTTGTAAATATGTAAATCTAGTTTTACATTAAAATATACGAACTGATTTTGTGCATTTAAGTTTACAAAATAATATAGACAAAAAATACGGTTTTTCCATTTTATTGTGTATGAAACTTATGACAGTGCCTTTTTTCTCCTTATTCTTGACTTTTTCAGTGCCTTTTTAGGCGCCTAAAATACGATTTTTTAGTGCATAAACATCCGATGTCTATTTATCAATAAATGAGTTATGTTTTGATTTGAACATTCACTTGAAATTCCGCTCTGGAACACATGAAAAAATGTAATACAAGTGAAAACTGTAAAATAAAGAAAACATGTATTTTGTAATCAAACAATTTTACAAAACTGAAATTATTTTCCGGATGTGTTACATAATAACCGTGTGCCTTCCGTTAAACCTTGTCTAAGAACAGGACTTATTTCTTAAAATAAAATAATTAATGTTGTCTTTGCCACCAATATTGTTTATTGATTAGCAGCTTTCGCTGGCTTGGCCATCATCAGCAGTTCCCTACTGTTTGAAAGTCAGAAAACTACTAGATAGAATTATCGTGGGTAATTTATTTCATTTTGATTATCAAATTCCCAAATCCCATTCGTATTCTCAATTGGGATAAATAGGAAAATAAAAAAGGCAATTTTCAAATAATCTTGGTACCGTATTTTAAAAAATAACAAGTTTCGAGTTAGGTTCCCTTGAGTCAGTCAAGCTCCTTGATAGTAATTCACGTACTGGAAGGTCTCGCGAAGTGAAATAAATATAACCGTTTGATTAGCACTTTACACATAACTTGCTTTGTCATTAATAATGAGATCATTGGGGAAAGGAAACATGGGTCTATTACTTGAGACTCAATATTACATCTTTTTTATTATCAAAAAACTTATTGCTTCTGAGATTTACCTGCTTTTAATTACATCATTTCAAGAAAGTTCCTTTTATTTCTATGTAGCACTATCTCGAATAAATATGAAACTTTGAGTTAATCTAGGTTCTTCCTCTTTGTTAAGAGCCCTAAATATTTTCAGTAAATAACTTTCAGGTACTTTGATGCTTGTCTTTAACGACTAGAGGCACTTGTTTATTTTTGTAGCGACAAAATTACTGGAATGTTCTTACTATTAACAGATTTGCTACCACATTAAAATATGCATTTAGCAACGACTGTCTCAAGATACGGTTCGATCTAATCTGGCATCCCAGCTTTGGAGGTGCCCCGAACATTTCAGCTATAGTAGTTGCACGCTTTCCCTCCGCCTCGTCGTTGCCCAAACAGAACCCCCGCGGGGCGGTCGAAAACAATTCCGCATAGCGTCTCTTCCCCACCCCCTCCGGCTGGCAACCCGATGCTCTCGACTTGGCGTCTCGGCTCCACCCCCGCCCCCACCCCCGGGCATCGCCAATCAGCGTCCGATTTCCCAGATTCCCGCCTGGTGGCGTCCTGTCGCACCGAGTGATCAGACCACGCCCCTCTGCGCGTCCCTCGCCGCCGCGGGAGATCCCCTGTTCGATCCCCTCCGGTCCCTGACCGCGCCCCTTCTGATTCCCCCCGCCCGCCCCTCCCTCGCCGGCCACGCCGCCGACCCTCATTTGCCCCGCTCGCCCCCTCCCTTCTCTCCTTCCTGTTCGTGTTCTACCCCACTCACTTTGACTCTCTTCCGTCCACTTCGGTTTCCGATTCCGCTTGCTGACGATTACCCTGCCTGAGAATTACTCCTATCGTCTTTCTATTTCCCCCATCTTCATCTTCTACCACATTGACTCTGATGTCCTTCCGCATAATTCAGCCCCTTACGATGCCAAATGTCCCTCTCCTTGATCGCTGTTTCACTGTCGTGCTAACTTCCGCCCGCGTCATTCGAAGACTTGTTACGCTCCCCTTTGGTCTTTTATCCGTCCTCCATTCCCGTCCTCTCTCTGCCTGTAATTCCTATTAATTATTTGAAAACTTCAGTTTACTTTACTTTTTCATGACACATGTTAATAAATGAAGACTTAAATTAGAGATTTGTTTGAAAAATTGCTTCGCAGATTATATTCAACTAAATTACTTTCTATAGGACTTCTTTATACAGTTCTGATGTTTACATACTGCATCATTTGTGGAGAACTCTTTGAATACTATATGTTTGGATTCTTGAGAGAGAATGACATTGTCTTTACTGCAGATAACTTTCTGCGACATGCTTACACTCTGATGTGAACATAGCTGTATTTCAAGGTCACTGGAAGGAAAGGGGGACATTGTTATCTAATTGGGGGCTCCAATGCCAAAAAAAGTAGTCCTAAGGAATTTCCCGATTGAATGACAGTGTTCCCATCTCCCTCCAGGTCATGCCCTTTGAAGTACAATTATGCTCAAATCGAATGACGGTTAAATTACCGCCACTATAATCGTCACTTCCACCGCTAACTCCTTCACAACTTACGTATCCTCTATCGCCATCACGACAACCTCCGTGCGCCTTGCCCCTGTGAGATCCACCGCCACTATAACCGTCACTTCCACCACTAACTGCAACTCCACAATTTACGTATCCTCTATCGCCATCACGACAACCTCCGTGCGCCTTGCCCCTGTGAGATCCACCGCCACTATAATCGTCACTTCCACCACTAACTGCAACTCCACAATTTACGTATCCTCTATCGCCATCACGACAACCTCCGTGCGCCTTGCCCCTGTGAGATCCACCGCCACTATAATCGTCACTTCCACCACTAACTCCTCACAATTTACGTATCCTCTATCGCCATCTCGACAGCGTCCGTGCGCCTTGCCCCTGTGAGCTCCACCGCCACTATAATCGTCACTTCCACCACAACTCACATATCCTCTATCGCCATCAGGACAGTCTCCGAGTGCCTTGCCCCTGTGAGCTCCACCGCCCCTATAATCGTCACTTCCACCGCTAACTCCTTCACAACTCAAGTTTCACGACAGCCTCCGCCAGGGCCTCCTCTGTTGCCTCCAGCGCCACCTCCATCGCCCCGCGCCTGTTTGGCCATTTGGTCCTTGTGCGGGCTGCGCGGCGCGACCTCCGAAAGGGCGCCCCGGAGGCCCGGTGGTATCGGCGCCGGCGAGGAGCCACGAGCGGCGGGCGGGCGGCATTTTGGTAATCTGCAGCAGGAAGCGGCTGCGCCCGCTTCGCTCGCTCCCGGCGCGCCCACTTCCCCCTCCCCTCCCCCTGCGTTCGGCGATAACCGCCTTTTCCATTTACAGCCGGAACGCCTGGGAACTTCTCCGTGGAGCAGATGGCGCGTTTAGATTTTCCTCTCCTTTCATAAATATTTGCGAGGATTGTCGCGGCGCGGGCGTCTGGAGCAAAAGCGCGCGCCTCCCCGACTATGTTTTGCGCCGCGAGAAACTTAATGCTCCTATTAATTTTTTAAATGTGTCCGGGAGAAACGTGGAAGCCTTCGAGATGGCTGAGAAAATATGGAAAGTCCTATCAGAATTCCAATATCAAGGTATAGGAGAAAGAGATTTCCATCCATTCCGTTCTTGCGAAATCTTTGGGTGCCGAAATAAATAATGCAGTAATCTGTTCATCTCTCGATTTTGAGATTGTGATAAAACAAACATCTTAACAAGTGCCTTGAATGCTGTTATCCTTTCGATAAGGATGGCAATTCTTTTCGATTATGATATAATAATTTATTATATACAAAAGCGTCTGAGCGTGCAGAAAACACTCGGAATGCTGAAGACGTAATATAATGGAAAAGTAATAAGCAAATCGATATGATAAATACGAAATGAAAACGGAAATAATTATATTAATTGTACTGAAATAGAAACATTTTTTTAATTTAGAAGAAAACTGACATTTAGTAATAAAAAAGATATGTTGTTTAAACGAGGAATTTAATTAGTTAAAAGTTAATTAAATGAGGAAACAACATGTGTAAAATAAGAGCCCTTTAACGCCAAAGTCGTGTAACTCCATTTTCGTATTTTCTTGTTTCGGTTGACTATTTCACTCATGTCGTAAGTAACCAATGCTAAGCAGAAATATTGTCACTCTCACGTGTGTTTCTAAACAGTTTAGTTTTCCGGGCAGCTCAGGGAGATCGTGATACCTCTTACGGTACTGTGAGCGAAGTGCGATATCAACAAAGAAAACACACACGCATTGATGAACAAAAAAACATATATTGAATGATCTTAAAGAAGAAAATTGTATGAGTTTAGAGGGATTATTTCTCAAGAAATTTTCTTTTACCAGGACCAAGACAATTTTACCATTGACAATTTCTTGAGCGAAATTACAAAATGACACAAGTATGGCCACCCAACTGATGCAATTGGTAAACATAGAACCGTCATTGAATAAATAATCAAAAGTATTTCTTTGATTCGAATTCAGAATTGCCCAGAAGAAAATAATCATTGCTTGGTTTAAGAAAAGCAACGTCACCCAGCTGTTTGTGAGGCGGCGTCCTTCGCAGGTCAATTTGCGGCGCCAGGCCGGAGAGCGGTGGGAGCAGATGACGGGGGCCGCCCGTGTGCATGGCCAGGCGCGTCGAGTGTCCTTCAAAAACAGTCCTCAGAGGTCATCGACAGCAGATGGTTTGACTGTCCACACTTCTTTTGCCAAATTACGCACTCGTCACGAATCAGTACTTTATGAGTACCGCAAGATATGATAGTTCACGGAACAATCAGAACTTGAAACAATGTAACAGAATTTTTTCTATATTCTCCAACATTGAATTTAATAAAATTAACTCGCACGAACATAAAGCTGCCTAGTGGTCGAGCTCAACGTTCGGCAATGTAGTCATAAAACAAGCGAAATGATGTTCAATTGAAATATAGCACGATCATCATTCACGTGCAACTCGGTCTAGCAAGCAAGTGCATCGTTCGCCTGGGCGCTGCACAGCAGTACGGCGATATACAAAACGTCTTTACAAAATCTCGCCCGGGTGTTACTCAGCAACCCCGCACCGGGAGCGGTAGCTCAGTGCATCAACTGATGTCACTGCAGCGCCTCTGACCGGGAGGTCCTAGGTTCCCACTCCTCACGGCGGCAGGATTTTCTACACTAGCTTTTCAGCTAGGTCGAATTCAGTCGCTGTCTGGAGGAGAATTCTAGCGGCCGGCTGCTCTGATCGGTAGTTTTCCGTGGTTTCTCCGATCAACACCAGGCGAATGCCGGAGCAGTACCCTACCAAACGGGCCACGGACCGCGCGCGATCTGTCCTCCGTCTTCCTTGTCCTATCCTCTCCCCTTACACACACACTTACACTAACATGCACTACACTACCACATATTCCGGGAGACAAGTCGGAAGTTTAGAGCTTGTCCCGGTTGGGATGGTGCCCCGCTGGTGGGAGAGTCCTGGTTAGGGGGAAACCCCACTAGTTGACGGTAGGTCGGCGCCGGATCTCGCCATCCAGCGGTGGAAGATCACCTCCATCTCCGGAGAGAAAAAACATGCACTAAACTAACGGGACTAATGACCACAGTAGTTGACGCGCCCGGAAACACGAAAAAATCAATCAATCAATCTCAGCAACCCCGCAACCTGCACCTAAGCAAGCCTATTCGTAAGTGTTTTATCGCTCTTTTCGTCATTACGAGAAAAGTAACAAGTGACTTTCGACATGGACGTGAGCCTCAAGATATAAATTCAAAGGGCCACAACAGAAAATGACTGGTGTTATTAGGAAAATAATGAAATATATAGGTTTTTAATGAAACAAGTGAGTAATCCTAGGGGCTTAGCAATACATAATAATAAATATAAAAAATCCGATGATTATTAGGAAAAAAACAATATAAAAAGTGTACCGAGCGGCAGCCAATGAGAAAAAGCGGTGTGTACGACAAATAAAGATACTGCCCGGAAGTTAGCAAAGAGCGGCGAAATTAACGAACTTTTGATTAGGAAGAAACAGTTGAATGGTGGATATTATAATTTGCGGAGAGAACATGCTCGGTTATGGTGGGAGTCGGTTGTGAGCCGCCGAGTCGGTGTGAGGTTGGGAGAGCAGTTTGTCGTGAGAATAATTTCGTCGTTGAATTGTTGAATTAGTGATAAAGAGTAGCTGCAGTTGGATAGAAGCACGCAAACATTGAACCAATACTGGGAATGACTTTTAAAGGAAAGTACTCGCGAGACATACTGATATTAAAATTTCGATCTCTGATAAAGAAAACAAGATGGCGTGTATTTTGTAAAATTGGAACGGAGTCTGACAGCGATTTCACAGGTCACGAGTGCAGTGGGCAACCAAACGAAAGTGCATAAACATTAAATAATAAATGCAGCAAGTCAAAGTTGTGTCCAATTTAAATTTTAGAGGTATTCATATTAAAGAAAACCAGTGGTAGCATGGTCTTGAATAAAGTAACAGATAGCCTACCGATGGTAAACTTCTGTGAATGAGTTTTAAATATTCAATGAAATCTATTGTTGTATGGTTTTGTTAGAGTTATTATATCAGTTTTAATTCGTGACGTCAACAGAGAAGCTGAGATTATGGAAAACATTTGAAATTGTAAGGGCTCTATATGTTTTAGAACGATTAATCTGTTTTGGTTCAATTAGTTCAAATTTGATAAGAAAATCCTACGTAAATTTCCAACTTGAAATCTCGTATGGGCAAATCTGTCGATCTATGGATTTTAAATTATCTTAGCCCAATAAGCGATTTCCACTTCAAAAGTCATTGGAGCAATGATAAGATGTTATTTAGTAATAAACTACTTAGTTAGGCCGAGCGCGGCGAAAATTAACTGTATTATTAACTAAAGTAAATAAAATTGAAAATAAGATAGGAATTACGGGTCACAATGTAGAGAATGAAATTCCGTTTCTTTGGGTATAAACAATGACATGTATATTTTTTTTCTTATCGATTATTCCCATATATCATATCAAAAAAAATTCATTCTTCGAAATAGTTACATCACATCTAAACTGGAAGAATCCTGTTTTTATGTCTTTTCATAAAAAGGAAATTTCTATCTGTATTTTCACATATATCTCTATTACATTTTCTCTTAATTACCATTAATTTCATGTTAATCTTTAAATTTTACATTAATGTTTGCTCAAAGGATAATTAACTTGAAAATGTAGAGAAGTTATGCGTAAATCATTACCATAATGGAACCAAACATGCCGCGCCCATACAGATGTTACATTTAATAAGTTGTTATAATTGTTGCATTTAAATCATAATGAAACAGTTTTACATGCCACTGATAAGAGTAAATATTTCTTCCATTCACATCTCTTAATATAACTCCCATGAAAACTTTTATTTATCAAATTTTAATTGTAATAGATTTCAACACTCAGCAAGGTACTTGTGTTTATTAAATTAGAAATTAGTAAAAATAAGGTCATTTTTACTTTTAATATATCTATAAATTTAATTGTATAAATCATTATTTTGTGAGGTCATTTGCTTATTTTAAAATGTCAATAATTATAATTGACCCGTCACCAAGTGACAAAGTGGCAAGAATTCTCTTAAATGTATTTTGTTTACATTTTCTTAATCTATAGATTAGTAAAAAACCTATACTGAATATGAATTACATTCATTTATTACTTATTACACTATTATTGAATTTTTTATATGAATTAGAATTGATTTTAAATGCAATTATAAACAGAACCGGTATAAAATTCTTTATCTATTTGCTTCTGTATTTTCAGAATATTTATATTCTCGGGTTTACATTTCAGCTATAAAGGAACTCGAAGTTCTTTGATAAATTATACGTCTATGTTGAGAATTATTGTTACAATTAAAATAACTATACCACTATTTTCTTCCTGAATGCAACTGACGTTCCACGAAATATTTAATATTCCTTTTCTTTCGACTTTTATAACAATTTATAGACACAAATATACAAAAGCAATAATGGTAAACCCTTTTTAATCCCAAAACAGAAACATTCACTCAGTATTTTCCGACATACATTACTTAGTTAATTCATATTAAATTTTAGTGACATCACTGTATTATATAAAATGGCCATATTTAAATAATTTTTTATCCTGTTATGGTTTCGTTTAAATGGAATGAGCCAGTTTGGACTTCTTTTGAAAATAATAAAATTCATATGGTTTTCCATTTTGTTAGATGTCACATTTGGATGACAACATTGTTCCCCTAATATGTTTCATAAATTTCGGAACAACTCCTCTGAATACCTTGGCATTACATCCCCACACGCTACTCCACAACAGTTCAGTTTCCTTCCGCTCATCAGCAAGCCACAACTCCTGATTCGTCTACACACCACAGCAGCTAAACCCATTCAATGGTTCTAAAAATAACTTGCATTGAATGCTTTTCTTACCACTTATTTTTTAAATATCAATTTCCATGTTTCCATCTTTCGAGTTTGTTTTTGATATATGGAAGACCTCAATATATTCTTATCATTCAATTATATTTGCTATCCTTTTTTAAAAAATGTTTCATTGAAATCAGCTCTTTCCAGTTACGGAAGTTACTAAATATTTTGTCTTAACAAATGTTTCCCAGCTTAAAACCTCCCTTTAAAAATTTGATACTCGCAGGTATACATGTGATAAATATGGTACTCAGGACTATTTTAAAGATAAAAATCCGTAGACTGAATACTGTACGGCGGACCAAATGCGACCCAATCTTCACAAAGGCAGCGGCTCAAAATTATATCCCTCTTTCATTCGTCTCTCAAAGACCAGGTGGCAAGAATGACCACAGAGTGGCGACTCGTTTGTGCGCGCGATACCGCCTCACAAAGAGCTTCGCCAACAAAGAGGTCACGCTTCACATATAGAGCGTATCGGCTGCCTGGGCCACCGTTGTGTGGCTGCTGCCGCGTCCACTGCCGTCGCCGCTACCGTCACCTGGCCTCACGCAAACATCGGCGGCATTGCGGCAGTGAATCCGACAATTGCACTTCTGTGCTTCTTTCGTTCGATCTGTCGATATCACCGTTCATGTAGATATCATCTATTCCCGTGTCTTGCTGCTCTGCTTACTCTCTACATAATTTATCTACACACAACTATACTTAACACGTAGTTACTTCCAACATCATTTCATCGTTTCTGCGTTTATTGTCACCTCGCACTCCGTTTTCCTTATACCGTCGATTTTTTTGTTCTATTCTCACAACCATGAAGGAACGTTTGTCTGAGATGTACACCGGTACGATACGGAAAATTCTCAACTAGCCGCCATGTATTTTTCTGAGTAAATCTCCGTCACTAAATACTTCTCTGTCTATTCACATAACTTTCATTTCTATACTTCGCACACCATGCGGGGCCTTATACTGTATGATGCAATGGAAACTCATTTCAGTCGCTTTAATCATCACCGAACATCATGTCGATGCTATTCCCGATGTCTCAAGTTCATCAATATTTCCTATTAAGACTAATGATTCTTACATTTGTAACGTCTCACCTAGTTTTCAGGGTCAAACCCTTGACGGCCAATCCACCTCATCTCCCTTATCACCCCAACGAAAGCTTCCCCCCATCGCCAATTTGACCCGTGCACAATCCCTCCCCTATCGGCTCCACCGCCTAAGCCGTCAGCGGCCGGGCGCGCCCGTCAGCAAGTCTCCCGCCCGCGCGGTCAACGCTTTGCATTCGCGTCCAGGCGAAGCCGCTGCGAGTTGTCCACGTAAAAACGCCCTCTCCCGCTTTGCCGCACGCCCGCACCGCCGCCGCCGCCGCCGTATTCATCCCGCAAAACCCCGGGCAGTTGCTCGGAACATTTCGCTCCCATTTCCGACCCGCCACTAAATAAAAACAAAAACTTCCCCTTCCGCCATAATGAACTCCGCTGCAGGCGGCGAGGTGCGGCTTGAATACCGTATTTGTAAAACGGCGGCGCGGCGCGGCGGCCTCGAAAGCGCGCCCCGGCGGGCGGCGCGGGCGAGGAAGCGCCGGGGGCGGGGCAGGCGGTGCGAGGAGCCGGGTGAGCGCCGCGGCCCAGTCAGGCGAGGAGAATGCACACCCGCGAACAAAGGCGTCGTGTTGAATGAGGCGGCGGCGGCGGCGAGCGCGGGTGAGCGGGTGAGGGGCCGAGAGGTGAGCGGAGCGGAGCGGATTCGGTGCCGCCGCTGCGAACTGCGCAGTCAACGCGCCGCGCTCCGAGAGGTATTAGGTTCGAATCCCGGGTGGAAGTTGATGTTCGATGCCAGTTAATTGCCTGGATTGATGGAAGCCAAATGTCTGGAGGTGAATTGTAGTGATTGTCAATTCTGCTCGGGATTTCTGTCGTAGCCTCGGTTTCATCTGGTGCTGCCGTCGAAATACCAGGGATTTCGGAGTTCCAAATTAATTTTGATCGGGTACTATCCAAACGCTTCTTTTCTTGTCGGTTACATTTCTGCGGTTTAAAGACTAACGGGTCCATTTCTGGCAGTAAGGCAAGTGAAGAAATCAAGTTTCGTGTACGCTACGTGTATGCTAAACTGAAGATGGCACGACTTGTATAATGTAGTAAAAATCGATTGTGATACCGACGGTTAAGTGTGTAGGTTCTTAAAAAGTTTTTACAGTTTGAGAATCTAATTAATAAAAATCAAAGTTTGTTCGTATTTTATGTGCTACCGTTCCGTCCATTCTATTCAGATAAAACTTTGTCAACTTATTGCTTACACTTTTGCGAAGAAATAGCAATTGTACAATGGGAATGTGCGTATGCTTGCCGTATAGATAGTTGATGGTTTTATGAGGTAATGCTGACTCAAGAGCCCCTGAACAGAAGATTCACGCAACCCGCTGTACCCTCAAGTATTGAGCGTCTTTTCTGCATAGTATGCCCTGCGGTTGTGAAATATCGGTCGAAATTATTACTTGAACGTTATCTCAGACAAGTATTTCAAATTTATCCAAGACATTATCGTAGCGTACGCTTGCCTAAAGTTGACGAAGAACGTTTTAACAACAGAATACTTGACAACCATGTCTAACCCACGACCTAGAACATACCCATACTCGCGAGAACGTCTTTCATCTATTGAAATTTTTGCAGGGCGCAGCGTAAAAAGTAATTAACAATTACGAGACCACTAGAGTGTGTAGTGGAATAAACTGCAATAGCGAAGCATTGTTGAGTCTACTAGGTAAAAATAATAAGAAAACCTGGGTCATACCCTAACGCAGAACGCTTTTATAAATATATTATGTTAAATGGGCATTGAAAGTACACACTTCAAAAGAAAACGAGGCGTTAAAAGTTTTCAACTAATATTTACTAAACATCTCAAAATAAAAAAAATTCATGCTTCTTGTGTTTTTGTACCCTCGAGATAACGCTCCAAAAATGACAGAATGAAATCAATCTCTTATTAATAATTAATACATTTTAATTATCTTGTTAATAATTATTAATATTTGTTTGTTGAACCGAAATTTAAGTAAGTTTTTCATTGTAAATTTTGTTTTCAATTTTTTATCAAGTCTTATTAAAAAACCTTCATTTTATTGTATTTTTCTCTTTTTGAGAAGTTACGTAAATTTCTTCTTCGGCTAATAGCAATATACTCTTCTAAAAGCATGCATGCACTTTGTCGAAAGATTGGTCCTATCATAGAATGACAAGAATAATTCTATTGATTCTTTTGATGCTCTCTTTCATCATTGTAACTATAATTCTTATATATTTAAAGAATTGGAAAATGTGCTCTGAACATTTACAAACTTACAAACACGAAACAAAATCCCATTATCATTCAATGCTATAGAGTTATCACGCCATGAGAGGACATAGAAGTGAGTTACCATTAAGAAAGTTGATGTGGTGAGCAAGACATATTTGCGAAAATTTAGATTTTTTTTCTGGCTTTGTTACGGACGAAGCAAAATGAAAGTATTGCAATTGTGTGACAGAAAGATGCAAATTTTGGACATAAAACTCTTATTATCGTGCTCTGGTAACAACAGGGAATAAATTTTGTTTCTGCGTGCAGTACATAATTTATTCTCGCACATTGTGTTGTGATAATTTTAGTCACTATTTTTGGGTATCGAGGGCCTGCAAAACGTATATTCTGAGTTCACGATGTGTTGGAGAAAGTAATTTACTTTATATGAACAAGACATATCCACTTTTTAGTTACAAGGGCACGACAATAAGAAAAAATTTCTTCGAAAAAATCGTCGATTTCCGACCCACGATTACAATATTTTCTTTTCACTACGTACGAAAGCAAGGAAGTAAACGATAAGAAAAAAATTTTTTGGAGTGTCACTTATTTCGATAACATAATACGCACCAAACACAAAGAGAAAGTATTGAAAGAGAGAGTATTGAAAGAAATCCTTTTTGACTTCGCTTTTGAAAATTTTAAGTACAGGTATGGATATAACGTTCAATGTTATAAATGTATTCCAAGTATTTATTCTAAGTATTTTTGTTAGTATAACGAAGTTTAGGTTTATAGGCGGTCGAATAAAACTCTCAGTAGTAGTGTCCTGTTAGACATTGCATGAATTGTGTGGCTGCATTGATTCACATTGTGTTTTCTCATAATTTGGAAGTTATAAATTACATCATAAAAACAAAAGCCACCAGTATGTTTAATAATATACCTTCTATAAGAATTTTTTTCTAAGTAGATTGAAGTCTATGATGATTCCACAAGAAATGCGTGTCTTTAAAACTCTCGAAAGGAAACTTATGAGTAAAGGATATACAATAAAATCTGTCTAAACCGGAATCGATCGGGACCAGAAAAATTTCGGTTTGGAGAGGTTTCCGTTTTATGAAGAGTTGTCCATTTTGCGACACTTGTAATATATTTCCGTTCTGAAACTAATGAATTGATGTAAGTAAGGAAGTAATTAAAGTAAAGTAAAAGTTACGTGGTTTGATTATAATTATTAAAATAAATTTACCTGTAAAGTGTTTATGGAAGAAATCACCAATAAATGAATATTAAACATTCTTCATTGACAGCTTCTGAGTTCCTCTCGGTTTCCGGTCGAAATTTGAAAAATTCAACAGGAGGGGTGGATTAAATTTTACGATTTTGACAAGAAAAAGGGACTGAATTTAAATTCCCTAAGTTTGACCTTTTCATCTAATGTTAGGGTCTAATGGCTTTCTCATTGTTAAACTGGTTGTAAAACTCAAAAATCACCTCACTTTCTAATAGCTTTAATCGGACTGCTTGCTGACTCTTTGAACGCACCATGCGTCACAGCTCAGAGTACTACGATTTTCTGATACAGTCGCATGGCCTTGAACAATGCGTCTCTGGACAAGGGGTTTCGATTTTCAACGTGGGAGAGGGAGGGGCGCGAATAGAAGCCATGGCCATACACTTTCCCTCGTTCAGAGTTGGGGGAGGGAATTCCGCTAAGGCCTACGCTTTGAGAGGCAAGTGACCCCTAATGCCGAATTCTACGCTGTCAACCGATGCCCCTCTCCTTCAGAGTGCGGTTGCTACGACTAAATCGCGTGGGATGGAAAATTTAAAGTAGACTTGCCGATGCATTAATTGCATTAAGAATATCATGGGTCTCTGACAATCTCATTAAATTCACAGAATTCCGTTTTATAAATATTTCCCCTCCCTATAGGACAAGAAAACTCGTGCCGTTTCCGCGTTGGACAGGTTCTGTTTTATGCTATGTAAAATACCATATAACCTCACGGGCCAGATAAACTTTTGCGGTTACAAGATGTTTCTGACCTGTACAGGTTCCGGTTTAGACTGATTTTACTGTATTTGCTATATTTGATAAATATACACAGAACGCAGAGAACATATTTCTAAATATTTTTACTACTAATTATATGGCGCCCATTCGTAGAAAATAAATCTTAAGAAACCTAGCTGCTAAAATGACATGAACTCCAAACGACCAGCAGGTCTCTTGAACTGGGGAATAAAAACTTCAGGAAACACCACTCTCCTCAACTTCGCCTCCGCAGTCTATATCCACGAAAACCAGTTGCCCAAGTTATGCGTCAAGAGTCCACACGGACGAATGTGCAATGGATTCTGCAGAGGGCGTTCGCTGAGGAGAGAGACACGGCTGACCTCACCGCCTCCTCGAAGTCCCACTCAAAGGCCCCGCCTCCGAGACGCGGTGGATGGGGACTGCGAAGGCGGAACGGCGGGTGGGGAGGCGGGGCGCGAGAGCGGGTGTGTTGTAGGGGTAGGAGCTGAGGATGGAGAGGGGGGTGTAGACGCGGAAGAGGGAGGCTGTAGGAGCGGGAACGGTGAAGATGAGGAAAAGGTCGTAGTGTGGCATACAGGAAGGAGGGGCTGAGGTGGGAAGAGGATAGGCGTCGGTTCGGAATCGTAGGGCAAAGTGGCGAAGATGGCTGTGAGGATAGGGTGGCAAATGTGGAAGTAGAGAAGCAGGTAGGGTGCAGAAGCAGGAAGGAAGTGGAATGGGGGCAACGCTTTGCGTCGGGGCAATAGGAGAGGGTTCCTGGCGGGGCGGCGGGAACACATAGGAAATCGGTCAGGTTAGTGGCGTGGTTGGAACGGAAAGAGGGTAGCGGTTGGAAAAGGGGGGTTGGTGCGTGAGGCGGAGCAGATGAGGCGGCAGGGGCAGGGACTGGGCGGAACAGTAAGGAAAGCTGAGAATTTGAGAAGGGGAAGTGGAGATTTGGGGCGAGGGTGCACAGTGGGGAGTGGAGGGGGATGGAGCGGGAGGTGTGGTGTGGGTCGGAGTGGGGACGAAGCGAAGCAGTTTGAGGCGGCGGGCGAGACACCACGAAGGAAGAAAGAAAAGCTCTGAGACGCAGGGAGCTGCAGGCGCCGACTGCTGCGATATTTTCAAACGACTTGAGAGCCATCGTGGAGATCTGGTGCTTTCCTTCTCCTCACGCCGTCTTTCGGGCAGTGCACCCTGAACCCCGAGAACACAGGCGTCGATGTCGTTTGCTGAGAGAGTAGAAGCCAGAAATCTGCGTGTTCTGTTCATCCACTCTGAATAGTTCCAGGCTTACATTCAAAAACTAATTTTATTCGGAATATTTGATTCGTAATATTTACCTTTGTGGTTAGAACGCTATATGAAATAACGTGCTTTTTTTCTGAACGTAGTCTGAATTTAGAAAGGTTACAAAATCTTCAAACCTCTTTTTAAAATACTGTACCTCTACAATGAGAAAACTGGCTTCTTAGTGGTTCAGAAGGAATTGTCACATTCGAGAATTATTTTTATGATGAAATCAAATTTATGTATTTATATAAAAATAGTCCAAAATTATATTTTATTATGATATAAGTAATGTTCTTTATTATCATGTGCTTGAGTGTAAAACAGCTGAAGAAATAGAGTAGCGGAGGAATGCCTTTGAGACAAAAATTAGCCAATTAATTTAAGTTTTGAGAATTTAAGTGAAGAAAATATCACAAAATTCATATTTACGAATCTTAAATTTTTTCAGGACTCTCAAAATTTGAGAATTATAATATTATGTTCCAAAGGAGAACGTATTATTTACAAGGCTTTAAAGAATCGAATATATAAACACAAATTAGAAACGAATGGGATTAATGGGATAATAATTAAACGAATGGGAACAAATTAGATGGGCATAAAGAATCGAATCGATATACACAAATTTAAAACGCAGATTTCAGAGTAATTTATTCGGCTGGAATTTCAATTAATGAAACAAAAAGTGTTAATTCTTAAACTGAAATAAAATGACAAGCTATATTTCAATTTCGTTCTCATCATTACAAGACTTCTATTATACGACCAACGCTTACTTACACGTGTCCAATTTGGAGAATTACCGTCAAAACTAACTTTTAACAATTATTTACCAATTACACAAACAAAATCTTACGAAACATAGTAAAAGCGTGTTCATTTCAAACACGCAAATATATGATGAATTACAAATTTCGATCATAACAGACTTCGTAACAAATCAAGCCCAAAGCTTTTTCGATCTTCTTCCATCTGCAATTTGTGCCAAAGATTTCAATCTAGGTTAAACCGGAGAGTTAGGTTTCCAAATTAAATTAAAATTTCCGAGACTGGTTTCGCTCCCCATAAATTGAATATTGTGTAAATAGATTAAATTTATAATTACTTACATCAAAACTCCTAAAATAATCTACTGTTATCTGTCTTTATTATTAAAACTAAATTTCTTAGTTTTCCAATGGGAACCCGCAGTTAAGTTAATAACATGTATTATTGAACATGTATAAACATGTATTATTAAACAGATAGAAAATCAATTTTCAAAATATGAAGACATTGTATGAATATACTGGATGTACTCACATAGAAAAGATACAGAAATGTAAATTAAAGTATAAGATTAATCAATGTTAGTAATTAGTTGTTTTATCCTTTATTTCTCTTGTTTCAGGTAAGTTGTCATATACATCCTGAAGTTACGTGGTGCTTGTAATTGGGTAAGTTAACATTTAAACGTTCAAAACATACTTAGCAAGTCGTACTTGGTGTACTTAGAGAGGGTAGAGCATTGAAGAATTAGGGGATTAGCTGCCACTAGGATGTATCTTTTAAACGCGTAAACAGAATTTCTAAGAATTCATTTAATTCTTGATTTAGTTTTGTAAAACCAGTTACGAAATAAAATACTTCATAGAATCCTAACTTTAATAAAATCGTATATTTATGAATAGAAATTGTAATAATAGGAGGTTAGAACTAATTTACCTACGATGAAGTTCTTGTGCCACTTTTCAATACATAACAGTTTATGATGACAACATGGTTATGTTTTGCTTTCAACCTCTTATGGACGTCATTAAATTACGCAGAAAAACCTCTTTTTGAAGAAATTTTGTTGGAAAAAGCCAACGTCAGGATAGTCAGTGAAATTGTCGGATTCAAATATTTACCAAGATTTCAAGGAAATAAGACAATGATGGGCAGGGGTGCACCACCAGCGGAGAAACGCGGCGGAAGAAATAAATTGCACGTCTCAGTCTAAATGATTACCGAGGGACAAATTTTCCCCTTCTTGGCTCCTCCTTCTTACAAGAGAAAGGAGAGAATCCATAACCGTGTTACGACGAAAGAATTAATCTAAATTTGTAGCTAGAAGCCGAGATATTTGTAGAATAGGTAACGACGCGAAGATAATGCTAGGGAGCCGCGCTCGGCGGAACTGACGCAGGCAATTTTTGGGGCGTATAACAAACAGGTTTGCAAAGCGGCGGAGAAACCGAGGGTCCAGAAAGAGAAGGAAGATGGGACGGAGAAAGAGAGATTGTAGACGAGGGAGGGTGAAGATAACGTGACACGACACTGTGAATAGTGGAAGCAAGATTAATTAGAGAAATTATGCAAAGGAAACGAAATAAACGGGCAGAAAAGTTGGGGAACGCGGGAGTCGGTGTGGAGCGTAACGAATATTTGCAGAGGTGAAATATAATAACGGGCGCAAATGGAAGGGAAGTTTGGAAACAAAGGACGGCGCGCGCACAGAATGCTGGGAATTAAGCGGGAGTGACGCGCGTCAGGAGGGATACGTCAGCGGGGAAACAATAGAAGAGCGACCCGCGCGCCTGGCCCGTCGCCGTGTCGCGCTTGGGCCCAGCGAGGAAGGGGCTGAGGTCGGAACAGCCTGGGCGGGGCCGGGCGGCGGTGCGGTGCGGGGTTGGGGGCTGGCTGGCCGGTGCGGGGCGGGGCGTGATGGGACGAGGAAACGAGAGAGGAAACTGGATGACAGAGCAGGATGAGGAATTCTGCCTACGCATGTCTAGTTCGGGCACCCAAAACTTGTTCCTGCACACTCCTGGGGTTTCCATTCCGTGAATCGCGATGTGCTTACGTCTTGGCCGTCGCTTTTCGCCCAGGTCCTGTCCGCTCCAGCATTCTCATCTCATCTCCTTTCAGTAATTTTTATTTGTCTGTTTTTTAACCTCTAAGCGTAATGTAGTTCATATTCATAATGGATTCGTTTGATTTGTTTTGAGGACTCGTTCACTACATTGGACATTTTTCTCTGGGCGCATCTTATTTTCCTTGCCTTCTTCTCTCGCTTCAGCCACTGATTTTGTGTATATTATCTTCGTAATTATTACAAATGTTCTTTCATCTATATCTTTTTTAACGATCCATATTCCCCTCAGTAATTCCTTTGCAGATTATTCAGCTCAAACCACAACCTATGATTTTCTCTTCAGCCTCCCTATTATCTGGCTTTCTTGCCAGCTCGTTTCCATACGGACCGGGGCTCTGAATTTCGCTCTCGTCTCTCCCCACCCCCCACCCCCGCCCCCGCCGCGCATGTTCCGTCACCCGGGATGATTCTCGCGACCCACAGGAGTCGTCGACGTCACTCGCTAATTTCTGCCTCCGGCGCTGCCAACCCCCGCGCGTGATGAGCACGTGCTGACGCTCGCGGCGCCGCGCCGCGACGCGCCGCGACGCGAAGCGACGCAAAGCGGTGCGGAGAATGAAATTCCAAGAGGGGCGCGCAATAAAGTAAACGACGAGGCGCAACGGCTGCCGAAGGGAGCCGGCGCGCCCGAAATTAGATGTGAGTGGCAAAGTATTAGTTTGTGCTGAGTGGAAAGAGACGGGGAAATGAGCGACTTTCTCTGTTTAACATTGATGCACGAAATATATTCTTGTCTTGGTGGCTTTACTTGCAAGAAACTGGCGTGTGATGATTTTTTTATTCAATAAGTGAGGAAGGAAAATAATCTCAATATATGAACAACTTACGAGACTTCCATTTGTATCCTTTTGACTATTATTTGATTTGTTAATTTCATCTTAGACAGAAATGTTTAAAAACTGTTAACACACATTATTTATCTTCAGAAGATTATCATTCTCAAAACTATTTAAGGATTTTCATTTAGGGATAAAAACGAAAATGTAATATTTCGTGGGGTTAAATTTAACTATTACAAAAGGATCGATATAACATGGGTGCGTAATTGATAAGATTGCCCATGAGTGAATAAGTAGAGCTGGCCCTAAAAATTGTTGAAATAAATATTTGTTTTAACTTACAAATAAAAAATTACAGTAGTTCTTTTTGATAATTACTGTTCCATTTTTCAGTATATTCATGTGACTTTGTTAATTTTGACACGATTTCGTGTTTTTTTCGCATCAAGGAAGCAGGATCGTTAGAGTGGCAATATTTTGCTTCCGATTCCTGGAAACACTTGTATTTCCAGCAACAGAAGTGAGCAACCCTGCGGATTATGGTTAATTCCAGAACACCGGACCCTTTCCTGGGTGTTTTTGACGTGGTTCATAATTTGCCGCGCTACCCTTCAGAACCATATCTTTGAGAAAACTTGTATAAAAGTTTCTTTCATTACTTTCCCCCGTCACGCGACTAAAACAGTCCTGGCTGCTAAAAGCAAATTTAATGAAAAATAAAATAGCGAAAAATATTCGCTCTCTCTTTCAAAGCTACACTTGCATCTCAACAGGAAGACCCGCTCCTACTTTTGGGTTCCGGTTTCACGTGAAAGCGCGTCCTGATTTTGACCGAAAGAAGAAAATGAAAAATGAGAACACTCATCCGGAGCGTTATATCATGCATGTCATGTTTTTAGAAAGACTGAAGAATAACATAACAGGTAACACTTCATAAACTAAAACAGAATAAATACTGTTTTATTTGTAAACTAGAGGTGCTACTGAATGGCACAGACTTTCTCGTACCATTTTTTTTAATTTCCTTGGTGTGGCCTGGCTTTCTCTTGCTCCAGTCTCTGGTCGGCTGCCATCTATCGTCGTCCAAAGTACATTGTTTTGACAATTTCTCAACTTTTTATTTTTTTAGTAGAACAATCGAATTATTACTTTAAGAATATTAAAGAAGAGTAAAACCTCGTCCTCAATAGAAATTCTCAATGAAAAATTTGAAGCCTTTTTTAAGAAAATGACCATTAAGCATTACTAAGTGGGGAATTTGAAGCTCTTTTTCTCAGAAATCTATTGAGATTTCGAAAAATTTAAGTTAAAGCACTTCAACCCACAAATGTAATAATGCATTCAGATTGATGGAAATACCAATATTAACGGTGTGAGGTATTTCAAAAAATTACATTTGTGTAATTTTTGAAAAAAAAAAGAATTCTCCAAAATGAACATTAAGTCATACAAAACAGTGCAATTAGCACTATCCATAAGATAAGTTTGAAGAAAAAATTTGGAGCCATTTTTGAGAAAATTGAGTTTATGTGGTTGGGAAAATGCGGAATTTTGAGTTCATTTTTATAGAAAACTGTTGTGTTTTCCAGAAACTTTATTTGACATTATTTAAAGCAAATGTACTCATAAATACAATAACGTTAAGAAATTGCATCTAAAGTAGATATTACAGACGTGAGAGACAGGTCAAAAAAATTAAATTTTGTAATTTTTAAAAAACAAATGAATAGAGCAACATGAAGTTTATGTCATAGGGTAGGGTGTATTTGGTACTAACTCTTCCCAAAATTTAAAGAAAGAATGTGGAGCCGTTTTTGAGAAAATCTTGGTTTTGTATTTTTTTAATTGCAAATATTTCACGCTCTATTGCCCAAAACCTACTAAAATTTTCGAAAAATCTCTATCTTCAACTTTATAGTTGTAGAAAGGCGCCGATAAAATTTCAAACTTTTGCAATTTTGGAAACATGAGAGTAAATCGGACCTATGCCACGCTTATAAGCGTATTTTACTCTATTCTTACACATTTTTTTTAATAGAGCCGTTTTTGAGAAAATTTCGAAAATGTCCGCGGGCTTCATGTAAAGTACCCTCAATTGTTAATGTTTTTCAAAATCAATGTGTTTCAACTAGAGCCAGATCTACAGAGTTTTCTTCAATTTGGAAACGATTGTACGCATGGTTTAGGCGCTAGCAGTGTTCACGGACGGACGTTTAAAAACAACACTTTTTCGGTTTCAGAGGACCCCAAAACCTGTATTTCCGTTGAAATCTCGAAATCGATTTTTCCCGACCCCGCAGCATTACATAACTTTCTCTATACTACGTATATTACTCCGTATATACCTATGTATAGACAGTAAATACGTATGTACGAGAAAGTAAAAACGACTTATGGAACGTCGCGATAGTCTTTGTTATTTCGAAACACAATGTGAACTAATATATTTTAATGTGATTGATGATAAATAAAAATAAATCTGTGGAAAAACGTTCTTTCAATTTGTCTTTCAAAGAAAGCTTTAAAGAAGGGTTGTCCAACTAGTCGCCCGCAGCGCCATGTATTGTGGCCCGCGAGAAGTTGTTGGTCAAAAGTGAAAGCCCTTTTCTTCCGTGCCTAGCGCATGCGTCCTCCCGGAATCAAAGCCTCCTTTGTTGTAAAGAGACAGGCAAAGCGATCAACAGTACGGGGATGTTACGTGTGGACCACCTGAGGAATGAAAATGTGGCCCGCAACCATATTAAATGATTTAGTTGTGGCTCTTGAGACCTTTAAGTGTTTTTATTTCTTAATTGAATGATACACTGATAAAGAAGTTCTTATCCATTATACATTGACCTAAAATAAATTTAAAAGAGTTTTTATTTCTTTGTCTATTATGTTTTGTTTGAATATGTGATTTTGACTAAATTAAAAAATGACATTAATAATTCTATATATAGTGTAGTACAGTGTTATAAATAATAATATATAATGAATAAAATAAATTCTCTCTCTCTCTCTCTCTCTATATATATATATATATATATATATATATATATATATATATATATATATATAACATAGTATTAATCACTAATCTTTGTATTAATATAACAAGGAAGGCTGCTTTAATGACACTAAAATTATTTTGATCCTTTCCGGTATCTGCCATTTGATACGTATGTAATCCATATTTATGGATTTTCATGAATCGATTCTAACTTAAATTAATTTTTTTAATGTTATAGCTCGGTACGTGTATAAATTAAAAGCACTGACGAATTAAAAAAATAGATTTACGCATTTTGTAAACCGTAAAATGGAAAGAGGCGGATTGTGTTAAGGGGAATATACCAAAGAAAAGTATCAATTAGAAGATGAACACGTAGTATAGAGCAAGAACAACGCGCAGGAGCGGTTACCTGCAACAGCACAAGTTCTGGAAAGCGCGAAAACACTCATCGGCGAATTCAGCTGCGTCGCATCGCGCCAACCAGCGGCGCCGCCATTAAGAACGCCGCCTCCGCCGCGGAGCAGAGAAAGACGTCATAATTGAGGAAGAGATAGGTTTACTCTGCAGCCATTTATTACGTTCCGCGACCTGTCGCGGCCCGTAATCCGCGGGGGACGCACATCACGCCCGAGGCGGGCAGGAGGGGAGGCGCAGGCGCAGGCGGGGGCGGGGAGCAGACAGAGAGTGGGTGGCGAGAGTTGGGTGGATATAGGGTTTCGGAGACAGTGAGAGCAGGGAGTGACAGCGGGGCAGGAGGGCGGGAAGTGAGAGAGGGGAGTGAGGAAGGGCAGCGAGGGCGGGGGGCGGGGGGCGGGGGCGGGAAGCGAGGGCGAAGAGCGAGGCGGGGGAGCGAGGGCGGGGAGCGAGGGCGGGGAGCGAGAGCGGGAGCCGAAGGCGGGCAGCGAGGGCGGGGGCAGCGAAGGGCGGGCAGCGAGGGCGGGCAGCGAGGGCGGGCAGCGAGGGCGGGGAGCGAGAGCGGCAGCGAGGGTGGTGGAGCGAGGGCGGGGAGCGAGGGCGGGGAGCGAGGGCGGGCAGGGGCGGGCAGCGGGAGTGGGGAGCGAGAGCGGGGCCGTGGGTGGGGGCGAGGGCGGGGAGCAAGGGTGGGGAGCGAGGGCGGGGGCTGAGGGCGGGGAGCCGAGGGCGGGGGCGGGGCGGGGAGAGAGGCGGGGAGTGAGGGCGGGGGCGAGGGTGGGGAGCGAGGCGGGAGCGGGGAGAGGAGCCGATGGCGGGGAGCAAGGGCGGGGAGCGAGGGCGGGGCGCGAGGGTGGGGAGCGAGAACGGACAGCGGGGGCGGGCAGCGGGGGCGGGTAGCGAGGGCGGGGGGGGGCGAGAGCGGGGAGCGAGGGCGGGAAGCGAGGGCGGGGAGCGAGGGCGGAGAGCGAGGGCGGGGAGCGGGAGAAGGAATCGGAGGCAGGGTGCGAGGGCGAAGCGAAAGGAGTCCGATGAGGCAATAAGGGCCGAGCGGGTGTGGGGGAAGGGGACGTGAGGATCCGAGCTGCAGTGAAGAGGCGGGGCGGGCAGCAGCAGCCCCTTGCTTCCAATTAATCGCGAGGAGAGAGCGCCCTTGCAGCGCACTTCTCGCGGTAGCCTGCGCGTCACCCCATCGGCGACTCCCAACTCCTCTCGGCACAGTCACGTTGGAAAAAGTATTAACTTGTCAACAGCAATTGCGTACAGTTTTCTTATATTTAAGAAGAAGGGTCATAGCCAAAACTCGAGCTTGTTGTTCCCCGTATTCAATAATGAACATGGACGTTTTAAAGCAGCATATTGAATAATGTTTAATAATTTCTGCAAGAGCTATATTATTTACCATTATACTTAAAACTTTTAGAGTAATTTGTATTTTACGCCTTTAATCGTGAATATTAATTATAAAAATATTAATGGTTCTTTCACATATATCTTGCTTAAAATATCTTCAAACGTTAGAGCCAAAAAATGTTCAATAGTTTTGAAAAAGCCTGAAAATGCCCGTTTGACATAATTATACCGTGATGAAGGATTTCCTAGTTACAAATCAGATGAAATACATGTTAAAGAAATGTATGTGTTTTATGATATGTTAAAGAAATGTTTCATGATACCCTCCTTTAAGAAAAGTTATCCCGGGCGCGACACATCCCCAGCCCTTGGAGGCCGTGGCCGCGGCCCCGGCTTCGCGGAAGCTTCGCGAAAGCGCGGCAGAGGGCGCCAGCAGCGCAGGAGCCAAGATTCCGAAGTCGCCTCCTTCCCCGGCCCGGCCCCGCGTCGCCATACATCATCATCCCCCAGCGGCGCCTGTTAACACTCTTTGTGCGCCGCGGGGGCAGGGCGGAGGCGGGGAAGGTCCCCGAGGGGCGCGAGCGGGGGAGGGGTAATTTGTTTAGTGATGCATCACCTGCGTGCCGAGAACAGGTGCAGCGGGGCGGCGGCGCGCGGAACGAGCGAGCGGCGGGGGCGGGCGGGGGCGGGGGCGGGGGCGGCGCGCCGCGGCGTTGACAGCGCCGTTGGGGCGATGCGCCGACGCCGCCGGCGTCAACAGAGGTCGACGCTGAGCGCGGGGACGAGTGGGGGCCAACAAGGGCGGAGGAGTTGTCGGTTGCAAGAGGAAGTAGTGTCAAAAGCAGTACACCTAAACTAGGGTGTTCCACAAGGACCAGGTTCTAGTTTAGTGTGAAATATCATAACTAGAGAACGGATTTCCATGTACATACACACTTTTACAAGAACAAAATATTTGCATTTAGATTTTACAAGACATTCTTAATGAGTTAGAACTATTTTTGTTTTACATGTATTTATATCTTTTACCTAAAATTAGATATTTCGTTTTATTTTAATACCTTTATACTTCGAAACGAAACACTTCAGATGTTAATTAAATGTTACTTAATTGTAAATATATTACTAGAATCATCTTTCTGACAAAGCAATGAAATGCTATCGCATTTCTTTGATCACCACATTTTCACCATAAATTGTCAAACTCACCGCTCCCTCCACGCTTCTTCAAAACCGCGCACTCGGAATCAAGCGTGTTTTTAAAGCAAAATTAATTACAGTCAAGTCTCGCTCTTGCTTCACTGAGCTCATGCGTAACGAAATCTAACAAATATATTTTTAGAGATTGTTGTTTTATTAAAAACGAACGTATTTTATATATTCAATAAAACACCGATGTTTGGTGAAAGCAAGAGTAGGCTACAATCACTACTGTAAAGAGCTCTGATTCACCCGCTTCTAATCCATGTTAATACGATGTTCTTTGCAAGGAAAATGCTGTGTAGAGATGTTTTAAACATTATAATAAGTGTTTATTTTACATATTTTCAATTTTTTCCATTTTGATTTTATTTTACATACGTTCTATTTTTTCCTGATATTTTGTGGCAATTCATAGTGCTGATACATTATATTTTCAACACCAAGTTATAAACAGATTCTTGTTAATCTATTATGCAGTCTTTCCAAATTAATGATAAACTCACACCCATCCACACTTGATATTTATTAAACGTACCATTCTTTCTCAGGAGCAGTATTTATCTAAAATAACATTTAGTAAGAGAACGGTGTGAATCTCAGAGGTCATGATTATTTCTCACCTCAAGTCATATTTGCTCCGTACGTTCCTGTACTGTGAGGAATATCTTTGCCGTGTTTGCAAGTAAAAATATATTTTCTTCTAAACATACTTCTTCACTTCAGTAAAAAGTAGCATCGACATTTACGAATTCTGTAGCGAATACCACTGGTGCCTTGCTGGAGTAAGTGTAGACTATTTAGTCTAATTCTGCAGCTTCAAATCATCGGCCAAATTTCGACACGTCTTTTGCCTACTTGCGGAACCTAATCCTCAATATTTTGTACCAATGAACGGAGAATGGAAGTAAGTCATTATACATATTACTATATTTCTCTTAATTGGTGTAGTCCACAAAAAACAATTATAATTGAAATAATCCACTTTAAATTATAACAGTTACTAGCGTTAAATTAATGACTAATCATACAAAGCGGCGACTTATCTATAAATTATAAGCAACTAGTATCGTGCAGAACAAGAAGTAGTAGCTCAGTGCATCAACTGATGTCACTGCAGCGCCTCTGACCCGGGAGGTCCTAGGTTCGAGTCCTGACGGCAACAGGATATTCGACACTAGCTTTTCAGCTAGGTGGAATTCAGCTGCTGTCTGGAGGAGAATTCTAGCGGCCGGCTGCTCTGATTGGTAGTTTTCCGTGATTTCTCCGATCAACACCAGACAATGCCGGAGCAGTACCCTACCAAACGGGCCACGAACCGCGCGCGATCTGTCCTTCCTCTTCCTTGTTCTATCCTCTCTCCTTACACACACACACACTTACACTAACATGCACTACACTACCACATATTCTGGGAGACCGGTCGTAAGCTTAGAGCTTGTCCCGACTGCGGCGGTGCCCCGTTGGTGGGAGAGTCCTGGTTAGGGGGAAACCCCACTAGCCGACGGTAGGTCGGCGCCGGATCTCGCCATCCAGTCGGGGAAGATCACCGCCATCTCGCGAGAAAAATTACATGCACTACACTAACGGGACTAATGACCGAAGTAGTTGACGCGCCCGTAAACACGAAAAAATCAATCAATCAAACAAGAAGTATCGGGAAGTGACCTGTTGATGATTGAAAATTACTGGTCAAGAGATCGAACATGGATATAAAGTGAAGAAAGGAGAAACAGTATGAGCACCTACTTCACTTATACTTATGTTGTTTACGCATGTGTTACATACTTCGTCAGTCATAAAGTATGGGAGATGGTTGGCCACTAAAGGTAATAGTTCCACATCAATGAGGATCTCGGGGACGAATATATTCCCATTACACATCCAATTGGTGACTGCGTGGAGGGCAATAAAAGTTTAGGGTTCCATGAAACACGCCCGAACTAGACACATCTAGTGACTGCGTCTGTGCATGTTGAATTAGGAGTATTTAATTTAAAGCTAGAATTAATTTAATTAATTGATTAATTTAATTAATCTTGGTATTCTGTGGCATATTGGACAAAATACTAAATGAATGCAATACATGTATTTTTTCGAAAAGCAATAAAGATAACAAACAAACAATTTAAGAAAAAAAGTACACTTGTTTACTTGAAGTGGCACGTAATTATATACCATTTTCATACAAAACTTCTATCACGTTTTTGTCTTCCATTATTACTTGGAAGTAGCAACTATTTTCAAGTGCAACTTGATACCCCTATTATCTACATTCTGGCTAAAAAATAAAGCATCAGTAGGAATTTATCAAATGCATTTATTTATAAATGTTATCTGGTGGAATGAATAAAATATTATTGTGAATTAATTATTTTTAATGTTACATCTGAAAGAGTACTTCACTTTACAGCTAATTAATAACATTGCTACTACTACTATTCAACTTTCATTTCTCATACGCAACATCGTCTTTAAGCGCAGTGTGGCAGAGGCTGTAGAATGTATACGGAATACACGTGCACAGAAACGAGCTAAATGAGTTTGACATCGCCCCCCTCACCTGAAGCGCGAAAGAGAGGTGCAGCCCCGCCCCACCCCGCCCCGCCCCGCCCTTCACGCTGTGTCTGCGCCACGCATGACTATCCACCCGAATCCGGGCATAAATTGAAATAGGATACTTCAAACGGCGGCCGTTATTAATGAACACAGGCGCTCGTACGGGCGCCAAATCGAATCCCCGATGAAACAGGCCATGACCGCTCCTGCGACAGCTGAAATTACTACCTAGCGCGACTGCCATGGGTCACACAAATAACATTGTTCTAAATACGCGACATACAATTAGATCGCTGCTGCAGGGATTCGAACTGAACGCGGTTCCCGCACCGAGCTCTGAACTGAAAAGTATTTATGATATGGAAGATGCTGAATTATTTCCATTAGGGGATGTTGCCATTCATCTAGTGTAAGTATAACTATTACTCAGAGTTCATGTTATAAACCTAACCCCTACGAGAACGAAATACGGTATTATTGATAGAAGTTTCAAGTTGGTCAAATGAAAATTGCTATTGCTTTTCCTTCTATAATTTTTCGTACTTTATTAAAATACATGTATATCACTATTTGTATGTTGAAATTATTTATTTATGTAATCATTTCACATAATACTAAATGTGCCTTTGTGCAAATATTGCTACAATTTACAAATTATCTGACAAATATATTTATTTGTATTTGTCTCTGAAATCTGGTCTGATAAAATAATGTAATTGAAAGCCTAAATTGACATTTTTATTTTTAAATAACCCTTTATAAATCATCGTTCAATTAAAACTCATTCCTTTTTCGCAGGTTTTGAAAGTATTGTAAGCACAATAAGAATGTTACATCATTACAGTGATTATTATTGTGAATTATGTAAATATGTAATTTTAATTTTTTGAAGTTACAGCTTTAAACAATGAATTGTAATTAATTTGAAAAATACAGTATAAGAATTGCCACAGAACTCATAGACGCTACGCGAAAGTAGACGCCATCTAGAAACGGCAAAACCAAGGAGTACAAAATGCAAAACAAACACAAGACCCACATTCATAAAATGCTTGATCAAAGTTGAAATTTGGTCGAGAATAACAGAGAAGCAACGTATAGAGTTGAAAAAGAAACGAGAGCAGAAAGCCGGAAGAATGAAACAGGAAATGAAGTATTATACAACCGGTGCAGGCGAATGCAGTAAACAAGCGGCGCGGGGCGGGGCGGGGCGGTGCGGTGCGGGGCGGGGCGGGGCGGGAGGCGGGGTGGGATGGGGTGGAGGGGCGGTGCGGGGCGGGGCGGGGGCGGGGCGGGCGGGGCGGGGCGGTGCGGGGGGTGCGGTGCGGGGCGGTGCGGTGCGGGGCCGCGGGGGCGGTGCAGGGCGGTGCGGGGCGGTGCGGGGCGGGGCGGGGCGGAGCGGGGCCGACGCGCAAAGCAGAAGAGAAATAGCGGGGCGCAGAGGTCGGAAGTCGCGAAGACGGCTCGGGATGAATGAGATGGTGGTGGCGGCGGGGGGCAGGGCGGCGCGCGGGGCGCAGCCCTGTTCCGGGGCCTCATCACCGGAGGCGTAATTGGGGCACAGGGCGGGTCCGCCGCCGCCACCGCCGCTGCCGTCCTCCTCGCAATTCCCACCCGCTCTGCTTCCGCTGCCGCCGCTCGTGCCAGCTCTGCCTCCACCGCCGCCGCCACAGTCACCGCCAGCCTTTGCCACATGAGTTGTCCCCGCCACCGCTCTCCACCACGTTTCCCATATGCTTTGTTTCTACCGTCGTCACCCGTGTCATACCACTCAGCTCTATCTTCATCATCTCCACGGTCGCTTGTGACGCAGCAAAGGTTGCAACATCCATCTCCGCTCTGATGCAACTCCAGCCTGGGCTATCACTTTTTCCACAATCTTCACTGCAGCCGATTCATCTGCCCTAAAGGCTATTGCCTCGTCTTCCTCCGCCACTCCTGCCCACGCCCATAGCATATCTACGCTACCACGGGCCACCACTGCCACCACTGTCACTCGCAGTCTTTACTACATCGTTTATACTCCCTGGCGCAGCCGCCAATCCTTACAGTCATCGCCACATCTTAAGCCTTAACCTCCGATTCAAACTCATGAAATATCCTCTACCATAATCTTTGCCAACGCCACTTCACTGATACGGCCAGTTTTTGCCCCATCTTTACCTCAAACGTTGCCACCCATTCCGTCACTATCTCTGCCGACATCTCGTTCTTCACACATTACGATACCACCTCTAACATATCCTTACCCTTCCTCTAACGAAACCGTCTCCAATGCCATTCACCTTGCCTCAACGACGCTTTTGTTGCATTTGCTATTGCGTTTTGCCTCCGAAGGCGACCCTGCCGCCGCCCTGTGTTAATGCTGTCACAAACTTCTTCCTCTCTTCTGCTAAGCAGAGCCAACGCTTTTTCACCACCATAGTCTCTAATGCTATCTAATTCATCACAGCCATGTTCTGATTATCATTCTCAGCGGAGCCACTGTCGTATCCACCATTACCGGAACCACCATGTTTACTGTCCGGACCAAAGATATAGATATGTCCGCTCCGCTATCGCCATCTCAACTACCGTTCTATCACAATTCTTCCACTGGGAGTTACCTCCTTTCATTTCTTAGCGCAGAGTTGATTCCTCCGGTAAGTCCTTCCTCACTCCTCCACTGAGTTTTTACCTTCGCCTCCCCTCGGGGGACGGGTCTTCCCTCCACTACTTCACCGAGTGGGGTTCAGTCCATTTCTTCTCTGGGTAGAGTTGCCACCGCCGTTGCCACCTCCACTACCTCGTGAAGCCATCGTCACAGACAATATTTGAATTATCTCCTTCTTCTCAACCACCACCGCTGCTGCTTCTGCCGTAGTTACCTTCTCTGTCAAGTCTACAGCCTCTTTATTCACCACCACTTCTGACCCAACTTTCTCCAAATTCCCCACTGTCCGTCGCACTTGCGACTTACTTCTCTAGTGCCATCAACACAAAGATCTACTACCTCACTCCACCTTCCAGCTTCATGGCCATCAGAACTGCGGGATGTCAGATGCAGCGGTCCTTAGTGTTGTGGTACGGCCGTTCGCCTTCTACTTCTTAATACCGGGGTTCTTATCTCAGCCAATCCACGTGAACGTTTTGGCAATTCATGTTACGATTTCTTGGAGTTTTGCTATTTTCACCTCATATTCTCTCTCTGTCTTTCTCTCTCTCTGTCTCTGTCTCTCTCTCTCTCTCTCTCTCTCTCTCTCTCTCTCTTTATTCGTACCTTGTAATGCAGATTTAAAATATTGTATCCAATATATTGTATCCGGCAAATCTGTATTTGCCGTGAAATTAATTTTAAGTAATCATCCATATCAAAGATTGCGGGAAAATTATTTCCTGCACATTCTTTATAGATATGGAACTATGGCAAGTTCATCAGTTAACGTTTTATTCATACATTCTTACTTTCAGAAAACAATACAACCCCATTCTCAGAATTTTTAAAACTTTTAAAATCAAATTTCGAACATTGCCATTATTTCTAAGGAAGTTGTATCTAAGAAACCGATGTGAAGGTTTGAAAAGTAATTTCGTAGAGTTGGTTGAAAATTATAATTTGTTATTACAATATAAAATACATCAAAATATTGATTTTATTTAAACATTTTGTAACGATATCAAAAACTATATTTGACCAATTTTTGAAATTATAAAATACACATTTTTAACTAATTTTACGTACTTGATCATGGATAATTTGCAAGATTAATATTATTAAAAATTATGTTCTCTACATTATATTACTAGCTTAAGAAACACGGAATTGCTCCGAAATTTATTTATGCAAATAATCTCGTGTAGCTGGCTAACTTGAAATCCTTGAAATCCTGTTTCGAGTTTTCTTTGCATCTTTATGAAGAAAATATTGAAAACTATGACAAGAGCGTCACATCGATTTCAGACACTGTCATTAGCGTTAATAAAGCGGTTGCATTGCCAAGTATCAATTTACTTATTTTGGAAAATGGCATTGTTGCATAATTTTTAGACATCAGACAATGAATACGCTTACCTTGCTCATTTACTTTAGAAATAGAATATCACGTGAAAAATAGAATTTCACTTCTTTTTAACTGTTTTAATTTCTATTACCGTCAAGTTTGACGTTTTATACTTTACTTTTATAATTTTGAAGTACGCATTTTACTTTTTGTCAATGTGTCACCAGTCGCAAAATATTTACTTTTGTTTTTAAGTTGGATCTTTTCTTTGTGCACGAAGGATTCTTACTAAACAAATCTCTCATTTGAATTCATTTTAATATTTATAAACACCTTATTTTTTTTAAAGGATGAGTAAAACCGTTCCCTATCACAATTCATGATTTTTTATTCTTGAAAGCCAGAGGGAATACAGCATTCTTAAATGTAACTTGACTTCACAAAAGTACCCTGACCACCTTCATCACAAAGCAATGACGTTGAGTTTGACTTTCAAAACTATTATGTTCAGCTCGTGCAATTCGTTTGCCAGCATTGTCATACCATGTCATGTACACAAAAACTCTCATCAGCGCCAAGAACGAGTGTGCTGCTGCGGCCACTGTTGCCATTTTTCGTTTCCGTGATTTGGTACTCTACCAAACTGTCACCGATGCCACCATTGTCACAGACGAAATCTTCATTACCATTCAGTGCAATCATTTTCAAAACAATTGTAAACTATTCTACCTCGTCCTCGATCTGTCACAAACAGAAAAGCTCCCATCTCATCCAACGATCGTCGTCAGTTGTTATCTCCAGATATTACACAAACAATAACCACCACCATCTTTGATACGTTATTTTTCTTGAACTCGCCGATTGTAGCTTTAGAATCTTGTGTACTGTTCCAACTCCGACATAGGTTATATTATGTGGTAATTTTTAATTTGTACTACATGAGTACGCAACGCTGACATCTGTTTTTGACTCTTGTATTTGTTGCTAGAAATCTTCACAACAATGGTCTCAGATATATATATATATATATATATATATATATATATATATATATATATATTCCCTGAGGAGATATTGAATCTGCTTATAACGGAGATTGTTGGATATTTAGGCCGTGTTCGTTTACTTTCCAAGATGGTGATGTAGCACATAGACGTTTTCCCACCTTTCGAAAATCATTTCCATTTATGTTTAATATTAAAATATCCCTGTACCTGTAAACTAACGATAAAATCATAGTTACTAATGATGTAAGTTCGACGCTATCGCATTGCTGGTGTCTTCTGGGACGTGTTTATTCTGTCGAATTTATAGGCGGCCCCCGCAGGCTGACACAGGCGCGTTCTTGTGGTATGGTTACCTTGAAACATACCAAATTCCCCAACTCCATCACTTGATGTAGCCAGTCATTACATTAAGTGTATTCTCAGTAAAATTCTGCCATTATACCAAATGTACTTCTACACCTTACAAGCGTAGCCCTTAGATTCCATCACTGTGGTTCGGCGTTAGATGAATGTGAGGACACTTGGTCCGAGGACTGCGGAGACACTAGAGTCTTCTAGGCAGCAACGTCTTTGACTCGGAGGTCAATTTAATCACAGAATTACATCGGCTTCACAGTGTTGTCGGCGGAGAAACAGTCACAATAATATTGGCTCTGTACCGAAAATCCCCAGAATTTTCCATATTCCTTCAATCAGGGAATAGCATAATAGCAGGTACAATGTCTGATATCATTGTTCTGTGCAATTTATCTATTTAAAAGTGCTGTACAACTTCTTTGGACATGGGTGACCATTGTAATTTACATTGGTTTACATTAATTTATTTTTTTAATTATTCTACTAACTTGTTATGCAAGAACAGACAGAAATGTGAATAAAAATATTTTTAGTTCAATAAATAAAAAGTAAATGTACAACTACATAGATAATTGTTGTGTCGGTTCCTATGATGTATAAAAATGTGTGCATGCACATCACATGATCCTACTTCATCCGTAGAGCCAAGAATGGGTGGATAAGGGTTGGAATAAGGTGTGGGTGCAAATTTCCACTATTCCTCGTCACAAGGGAAAACAACCATGGCCCAGCGAGATCCATACCTGCAGCCCTTGTTTCCAACATTCCCGCTACCGCTTTAGGGATCTTGGTCGTCCGACCCGGTTCTCGCGAGTGCCTTTTCCTCGCCGTCACCGTCCCCACCACGAGGACACACGCCGCTTCCTCTAACGAGGCCGAGACCGCGCCCCCCCTCCCCCCAACAGGACGTGCAACTCGCGCAATTCGGGGTGCGCGAATTATCAGCGAATTAGGGCGACGCTAACAAGGGCCCCGCAAGGGCTCCGCAAGGGCCGCGCCCCGGGCCCTTCCTTCCGCGCGCGCGCCTTCTCAGCGCTGCGACGACGACTTCCGGCCCGCGAGAGGGCGCTCAGCGCAGCCAGCGCGGAGCAGGCGCTGAGCAGCAATTGGTGCCACTGCGCGGCCTTGGGCCGGGGCGCCTAGCGTTTCAGTCTCGACGGTGGACGGATTTTCGACGTGAACTAGACAGCTAGGTCGAATTCAGACGCTGTCTGGAGGAGAATTCTAGCGGGCGGCTGCTCCGACCGGAAGTTTTCCTTGGTTCGTCCGATGACCACCAGGTGAATGCCGGAGCAGTTCTCTTTCAAACGGGCCACAAACCGCACGCGATCATTCCTTCCTCTTCCTTGTCCTCTCCCCACCACTTACTTACACTTACACGCACTACACTACTACACATGTCGGGAGACCAGTGGGGAGCTTGGAGCTTGTCCCGGCTGAGGCGGTGCCCCGCTGGTGGAAGATAACTCGATGGCGAAAACCCGGCGAACTGACTCGACGCCAGATCTCTCCATCAAACAAGAGAATAATAAGAATACCGACACCACCTGTAATAAAACATGCATTACACTTATGGGCCTGATGGTCATAACAGTTGACGCGCCCGGAAACACGAAATATTCAATCAGCCAATCAATCCAGTCGTGGAGTGGGACAGAAAGAGGGTTGATCTTGACGCTTTCGACGAACCTGCCGTATCCCTTGTGTCTTGTAAGATTGTACGTGTTAGGAACATTTTCATTCACTTCAACTGTTTTACTGCTGCCTATTTGCACATTACATTATGGATTTCTATGTATTATCGCGATGCAATGGGAAGGGGAACCCCAAAAATCCATAGGTCGGCGCTTGTCTCGTGATTCAGTGGAAAAAACTACACCGCTACCTCCAAGGATATAACCTGCACTTCATCTAAGGTTCACTTAGCACAAGTAACTGCATTTCACTAACACAGTTAATGCGCACGGAAACACATGATAACGTATCACTTACTTTCTTTCTCTGTCTCACCCTTCTCACTCTCACTTGTCTTGCACTTCCTTGCCAACTTCACCTTTTATATTGTCGTCGTCGTCTTTTGTATAATCTTTCTCCTATTTCATTTTTGTAATTGTGAAGCTGAGAATTTTTTACTTAAAAATTAGCTTCATCTATTCTCATTCACTTAGCATTTTTACCAACCTTCAAAAATTACTATAAGAAAAAATCACGAATCATTTAAAGTAAATTTTCCATGTAAAAATGAATAAATTTGATTGGCTCTAACGTATGGGAATTCAAACTGCAAGATCTTACGATTTTCATTATTACTTCATGTTCAGTTTCTGCAGACACACGCATCAGTATTATGTATTGTAAATCGATTTATCATATTTAACATAATGTTTATGAATATTGCTTTATCGAAGCGTATTGGCATTGCTACATTCATTTGAGATACGAAAATACAATATTTGGTAATAAACCTCGAGATTAATTTTTGTCAAGTTTATCAATTAAAATTCTTGGAATTGCTTAGAGCAAAATACTTACATTATATTTTCAGATTCATTTTATAAAAACAGCAGTTCAAAAATAATACAAGAATGTCTGAAACACAAATATGAATTTCTAATAATCACGAAAGATGAAAATAAAATATGTATGTAACGCAAATTCAGAACATGAAAAAAAATAATACTTCTAGATATTCTTAAATGAACTGCTATTTACTCTCCAATTACATGTTCGGTAAAATAAAGTCGAAAATAGAGCAAAGGTCACGAGAGAAAATAATATTGCTACCAGAGAACTAAGGGTATTTTAACAAAAATGAATTTATATTGTTATCCCAGGCTTCTCTCAGCCAACCACCCATTTACCTGACCCCTGCGGTTACGTGGTTTGTACGTGAATACATTGCATTCTGCTTTTCACAAAATGGAAGCACAAGTGGCGAGTTAGTGAGCTGTAACACTTTAATACAATTTATTAATTCCTCCAATGCAATCATTTTATTTTCTCTTTTGTGTGATAATAATAGTAAATTAGCTTTATTTCTGGCAACATTCTAGTGCTTTGTTGTTGTAAAGCGGACAAAAGCTATACATCAACAATTAATGCGATGCCTAAGTTATAATTTAATAAAATAAATATGAAACGGAGATAATGCTTTCAAAACAAAATGTAGGTACCATTTCATAAAAGAAAGAACAAATTATTCTAAAAATTTAAATACAAAAAGTATTAATAAATATTTGACAAAAAATTTAATATAAGTTATACGTAATTAATGTTTAGATAGTGTATATTTTGTGACTTTAAACATATTGTGTTAGGTAGAAATTTTGTAACAGCGAATTCTGTAATGAAAGAGAAAATGTCAATAGTCAAGGAAATTTTGTAACGATTCTAAAGGAAATTACTAACATAAATTAAGGTTTTAGGAAACAATTGAAACTCTATTGTTGCATGACAACAACCTAAAATTAGAAGGAGAAAAATGCTAAAATTGGGCTTTACATTCAAGTCAGTTTACCGTTTTGATGAGTTATTGAAATGAAAATTAATGTTACAACTATTATGTTTCGTGAACTTTCAAAATAGATGCAGTTAGTTTATTATCTTCTTAATTGTATAACAAGAGTCCGGAAGTTTGGCAAAATGAATTTTTGTTATTGTTACTATTTTATGACTGAACTTCTCGAATAGTTTTGGTAGATTTTCATTTCGCTTTTTTGTCTATTTTAGCTTCTGATATCTATTTTTGTCATTTTGTCTTTGTTTTTGCATTTTTCGGCCTTTTACATCATTATTTTGCCTTTCCCTTCTGCCTGGGCTACACAGTACAGCACTGTCATGTTCTGTCTTTGTGTTTAAGCAGAGACTCTGTTAATAATCTAAATGAAAAAGAAAGATGATACAAGTCAAAGCTTTTGTATTTTTATCATTGATGCGATTTGTTTATTTTCACTCACGAGGAATCCCATTCCACTTTCGAGTATGGTCTTCAATCCCTTTTCAGTAGAGCTCTTTGTATTTAATATACTCTTTGCAGTGCTGGCGATTCCACAAGTACCAAGAACGAAAAATATAATTCCGCTTTCATTGATGTCATTTCAAGATTCAAAAGTGGTTCACAATAGCATTTTGAAAATGAAGCGTCGCGTCAAAAACAAATACGTAGCCATCATACCGGAGGGCCATTTCGAATGGAGATTACAAAGAAAGACTTAGACTTAGTGTGGCGTCGTGGTAGCGAAATGAAGTCACAAACACGAGCTCTATTTACAAAATATTTATTTACAAGATTTTTACTTCTATGCACAGCTCTGGGGTTATGTTCGCTATCTTCTTCCGTTACTCCTACCTTCCCCGTCTCCAGACTAAAGCATCCTGCACTCAGACGTTTTACCGCGCCGGTGCCCAGACACCCAATGCTACGCACTTGCCGTGCCGCAAGGAGTACATGTCTCCAAATCTTGGGGCAGCTGTTGTGTCCGCACTACACGCACTCCGAAAGGGAAGACCCTCCTTCTGCAGCTCTGGTCAGTTATTTTGGCGGTCACGTGATCCCCCCAGCCTCCTGGAGGAGGATGGCCGCTCGGCCAACAGGCGGACCTCCACTGCCCAGTGTCATGTGGAGTCACGACTTCCCCTCAGTTGGTCCTGTTATGGACCGTCTTTTGTTCCCATATGGTAGTCAGCCTTCCAACGCCTGCTAGCCGTTCCAAAGTCTGGCTGTCCTATGGTGACGTTACACACGTAAGTACTAATGAAAATTTCAGAGTATGAAAAACAATGTCAATAACTTTAATAATTAATTTTCTTACAATTATTCCATTTAAATGGGATTTTTCATTGTTTACTTGTCTATTTTCTCCTTTACTTTAGCCAGAATAAATGCATTTTTGAGTGGTTTTTTTACTGAAAATAAATGTCTTTCTGCGTGCCTATTTGAGGTAAAATAATTTTCTGACTTCCGGACTCCAGTTATAAAATTTTGGAAGATAATAAACTAAATGTTTCTATTTCGGTCACAATTTATTATTCTTTCACCAATGTTTTGAACATCTTCTGTGTTATTGTTGATTAATACCTTCAATTACGATAACTATTAACGATAACTAAATTTATCCACTTCACTTTATTTAATCATTTCACTCTCACTCAAAACTTCTATAAACGCTTTGATACATTTCATGCAATGAAACAATTTCATTTCCAAAAGTATCCAGGTCGTATTGTAACCAAGCTCTTAAGTTTCTTGAGCCATACCTTTGAGTTTTCAATCCATCTCCGTGTTCCTAAACAGTTATTAAAATGCAAAGAAGCCGTTGTGCAAGAACCGTAGGAAAGTCTTGAAGCAGGAAGCGCGGGAGGAGGTTGCAGGTGGCGGGGGCGGGGGCGGGGGGGGGGGCTGCGGTGGCCCAGTGCGAGTTCGGCGCCCCGTGGAGGAATCGCTTACCGCCCGCGCGATTGATTTTGCGCTGTAAAAAATGGCGGCCTCCGCCACTATCTATCTTCTTTATGCCCTGACGGCTGAAAGGGAGGCCTCCCAGAAGGAAAACGCATTTCCTCGCGTGCGTACAAATGATGTATTGGCCAATTCGCGCTCGGAATATTATTACGGGTTTCGTATTTATTCGCGTACACGAGCTGCGGCCACAAACCTGTCTCAGAACGCCTATGCGGCCCGCAGCAATATGAATTGTCAACCTGACTTCAAAGGCGTTATTACTTCGTGCGAGCACGTGTGAATATTGCGATCTGTGCTTCCTTTTTTGGTACATATCCTACTCTTAGCGAGGAAAATTTGCGTCATCATGAATTTTAATAATTTCAGAAATGAAGACTAGTAGCAATGTGTTCAACACAAAAGAGAATTGTTTCTTCTGTTTCGGGACGTCTGTTAACGCAATAAATTATAACATTCCTTCGAAGGAATATGTATTTGAATGAAAAAGAAAATTATGTTCAGGCATAAATATGAGACGTGACTTACTCGAAACATAAATTCACATTCAACACGTGTTGCCTCAACACTACAATGTAGGGTGCTTGGCGTGCCGATTTCTCACCATTCCCATAACCAAGTTAAAACAGATAAATATCTCTGATTACGCAACACATTTGCGAGTTGAACCTAGACGCTGCAGGAAATAACACTTTTATGAACTTTACGAGGCGGCGGGCGGGGCCGTTCTCCCGCCAAATTTCACCCGCAGTTCTACACGAGCGGACGCAGCGCGTTGCCACGTCCACCATTCGTTCCTTATGCAGAGCTGCTCCCAGCGTACCTACATACATAACACGCCTCCCTGCCTCTTTGAACTCCGCCGGCTGCCGCCATTGTTCTGAGCTGTTGGTAGCAAGCCAAGAGGCTGTTGGAATATTACGAGGTTTTATCGGTCACACCCAGCGCACCTCGCGGGCTGAAGAGGACGCGCGAAGGCACGCGAGCTGCCGTCCCACCCACCGCTCTCCCCGCGCCACTCCCCGCCACCCTCACAGCCGCTCTCTGCGCCTTCCTCTCCGCAGCTCTCCTCGCCCCTCTCCCCGCCCCGCCCCGCATCCCTTCCCTCTCTCCTCTCCCCACCCATCACCCCACCGTCTCCTCGCCCCTCTCCCCCCTCTCCCCGCCCCTCTCCCCACCCTTTCCCCGCCACTCTCCCTGCCCCTCTCCAAGCCTCTCCCCCGCCACCCTCACAGCCGCTTTCTCCACCTTCCTCTCCGCAGCTCTCCTCGCCCCTCTCCCCGCCACTCTCCCTGCCCGTCTCCAAGCCTCTCTCCACGCTCCTCTCCCCACCCTTCTCCCCACCACTCTTCACGCCCCTTTCCGTGCTCCTCAGCTGCGCTTCCCACCACTCTCCCCGCCACCCTCACAACCGCTCTCCTCGCTTTCCTCTCCGTAGCTCTCCCCCATCGTTCTCCCCGACCCTCTCACCACGACCCCTCTCGATTTTCTCCGGCCACTTCTCCCACTGCCTTCTCTTCCCCTTTCTCTGCCACTCTCCTCGCTGCTCTTCCTTCTGCTATCCCCGCCGCTCTCCTGCCACTGTCCTCGCCGCTCTCCCCGCCATTCTCTTCGCTGCGTTTCCCTCCCCTTTTTCCGCCACCCTTCCCAACGCCCTCCGTCGCTCCTCTTCCTCTCTCCTTCCCCCGTCGCTCTCCCCGGCGCTGATCCCAACAATTCCCCCGCCACTCTCCCTGAAACTCTCCTCATCGTTTCTGTCGCCATTCTTTCCCTTGCTCTCCCCACGTCTCTTCGCCTCTTTCCCCACAGCTTGCCTTGTCGTTCTCCCCGCCCGCTCTCGCCCACGCGCCCTCCAGTCCGCGTCCTCATGGCCCTGCTAGCCCCGCCTTGCCGCCCTCCCCCCACACGTCCTCCTTCCTTCTTGCCCACCCGCGTCGCAGCACTTTAATTATAACGCCCCGCATGTGCGAGCGAAATGAAGTTTAATTTCGGTCGTTATCACTTGCCTACACGATTCTTGCCGTTATGAGATTTTCGACGAGAACGATAATGTAGCAATGTTTTTAATTTCGAGCGTCATTCAGTTCACGTTATAGATATCTAGAGTTTCCGACGTACGAGATGACCCAAAAGTATCAGACGGCCCTATGCGAAAGGACCTAAATGGATGTACCCAGACGGCTTGGCTCACCTCCATTTATAGTGTTTATGCTTGATCAATAATGTTTATCATACGGCTTCTTTACTGTAGTTGCACTTTTGTATTAAAGCTAGAAACATTAAGTTTGTATCCAGGAGTTTCAAGGAATTTTGAAGTGAAAGAGTTCAGTAATAGTATTTTTTTGCAATGTACTTTCTGTATCCTAATCGTAAATAGAACTTTAGTCACATAATTATTTATATTACGTACGTGAGTTATTTCTTGTCGGTGCAATAAGAAAAAAAAAACAAAATTACGAACTAACGTAAGTGGAATTTACGATACTTACTGTACTATCATAAACTAATTTTTTGCTGTACTTCAAAATTGTTTTTATAATCTATTAGTGTTGACAAAAATTATGTTTTTCAATTTGCGTGAGCCGTGAACACCTCTGAACTTTTGTTAAATTACTATTTTCCTGAGGTTCCTAAATAAAACAAGAATGTATAAAAGTGAATAATCAGATATTTAGTAGCTTTTCCCTTTCGTTCTCAGAGCGTCAAAATCTACATTCATAATGAAATCAAGGCATGAAATGTATGTCAGTAGTTTCCATGAAAAACAAAAGATACGAGATTTCATTTCCCAGGAACCGTTTATTTTCTGTCGTAAATCCTCAAGTGAGAATATAGTAGCCGCCAGAGCTGAAAAAAGAAATAGAAATAAACTCAGCGGGAAATAATAAACTCCCAGTTACCAGGCGATGCATAAAATTTTGTGACCCCTAAGAACTTTGTAAATACCGCTACATAGAATTTTCTAGGAGATCATTTCCGCTTCCTTAAATAACATGGCTACACAAGAGAGAAAATGCTATTGTGTTCTCGGTCGGTGTTTTTTTAAGCAACAAAAATTTATTTAAAGAGCTACATAGAAATAGTTTTAAATATTTACTTTTAACATTTGTTAAACAGTCGAGTACTTTTAAAGAAATGAAACATCATTAAATACAAAAATGTTATTTTATATCTTTGCACTCAAATAGGTTTAACATGCGGACGTGGTACCAAGAATTTCTACTAAGTACTATAAATTGTTCAACGATGAACGTCTGTACATAACAACGAATGTAGTTCACATCGTTTGCGATGCTTTCGATGTATTTCTCCTCATTAGTCGAGGGGGAATGCAATTCGAAATATAATTCCAGAGATAAGACTGTCATTTCCGACCGCTCTTTCTTGGTTTTGACAGAAGACAGATGGTTTCGCGAACAACCAATTTCGTAATTTATCATTTCCACTAATTACTCTCGTCTCTAAATGAATTTCGAAACCCAGACTGTTTAATTTCACCTACATAATTTCTCCATGTTCAATATTCCAATTTTACAATGAGTTTGGATTATAATTGCTTTCTTGGAACAATTTGCGTGACGTATTGATTGCTTATAAAATCTTTGTAACTGTAAAGGAACAATTTTTAAGCAAATAAATTAGTTGTTTCTGGTCTTAGAATGGTGTGGTTGACAGTGAATATTAAATATAATAGAAGGTAATGATACATTTATTTAAATATGTCTAGCATTGCCTTTTTATTTTAATTAATAATTTGAAAAGCACATGTTTTGTAATTTGATAAATTGGACCGGTTCTATAATTGTGAGAAGGTTGGCGAATTTATATTACCTATTTTAGTAACTAAGTCATTCCTGTTTACTTTTATTCCTTGCTAGCTAAGCGTTGTCTAGGTATTTGAATATCATCTATTAAAACCTTTACCCTATCGTTTACCCTGTACTTCTCGTCCTTATTAACAAAAGTATAAAGAAATGGTTACTTGATATTTATTGGACTATCCATTATTGTACTTCTTGGTTCCAACCAGTGTGATTATCGCTCTAAATGTGTACATTATCTAGATCACATATTTTCCTAGTGAACATTAAATACCATAGATATTAGCATGTTAAGAAAAGTCCTGAGAGATGGCGGAAGTTATTTTTTACTTTTTCACCCCACTCAATCCTGGAATTTTTCTGTGATCTGAGAACAGTGTAGGCACAAGAGACACAATTATTCGCACATTCAGATGATCGCATTTTGAAACGAGAGCAGTTGCAGGAAAGCTATTTGCAACCATTTTACAAAAATATAAAGAAATTAGACACGTTCTTAGCCCGCTCGGATAGCCGAGGTCGCTATGTCTGAAGAGCCGTAGTTCCCTCGTGCCCGAAGGGTTGTGAGTTCGAATCCCGGCATGGACATTTGTGTGTCTGTACGTTTGTACAGACACACGTCTAATCATCGTCGTCCTCACTTCATACGTCTTCCCCCAGCGCTAACAACCTTGGAGTGTAATAAAAAGGAATTAGCATGGAAATGCTGACACTCCCCCAGAAAAAGATCACGTGCACTTACTGCTGGAAAAATATGATTTGACTTTGGTAGGTATAATTGCAGGTTCGCCTCGTTCAAATATGACCGAATCGCGAAAAAGGGAGCATAAGCGACCTAAGACGTTTTCTGCGGCTGCGAGAGTATGAAGCGATGATCAGCATGTACGTGTGTGTATGTATGAGTATACTGCAGCGTGTCGAAGTGGCAGGAGAGGTGAGGGTGGGATAGTGCAACAATTTTAGGCGAAATAAACAAACGTTTTGAGTTTGATTTTGCGTTGAGTATGTTGTACCGTATAATGTTTTATCCATTTTGTAAATATTCCGATGTATTATAATTTCCATTTAAATTTGACAATTCGTTTTGGAAAAGATTGACCATTTTTTGTCTGATGTTAACACTAATTAATGAGAAGCCAGGAGTGTTTATAACACCTGTGATCTAAGATAAAATAGTTACTTACTTTGTAAGTTGCTAAAAGATACCATTATGTGGAAGTTTGTTAACTGTTCGCGAGCGCGTGTGTGTAATTACTAAAGAGCACTTAATGGTCTTTTAGTAACTCGTAATGTACATTTTATTTTACCCCATCATCTTTTTAACAGTTTGACATATCGTCTGCTTAGAATCAGATTGTTCTACCTCCACCTTTTTTTTATAAAATATTCATTGTTCCAATCCCTTTCCTGGTTCAGTTTTACACTGAAAATGCATGCTCTACGTGGTAACAGTTACTGTTAAATTTTGTTCTTTCTCAATTGATAACTGACTAGGTGGATTAAGCGAATTGAACAATACCATGAATGTTTTGTATTAAAAGAAAACAATTAGCGAAGTTTGATATTGGTGAGAAACTAAAGAAACGTGTAGCACGATATGAGGGTATTGCCGGTCGGTCGGGCAATGATGTAGCTAATGCGCTGGTTAGGCATCTTCAGTCAGCATTGAATGAGAATCCACTTACAACAAATGGCCGTGTGGTGTGATTCGTGTGTGTTCCAGAACCAGTATAGCTTCATGTCACTTGTATTGATCAACTTTTTGAAACAAGATGACCACGAAGTACAAATAATAGAACCTAAAAATCAAGAAAGAGGGTACAGTGCACAGCAGTAAGTAAGATTCAATAATAGATTAATTCATCGCCATTTTAAACACCTCGATCTTAACTCTCTTTTGCAATAATAAGAGCCCTTATTAGATGACTATCCAACAAGTCATTGAAAATACATGAAATGAAGTCCACTCATTTTTATGAATATAAGGCTATTGCTAAATTAACGAATTTGAGTAACATACCATTCAGTAAAGTGAAACACACTGTACACACGAGAAGTGGTGAATAAGTTAATTACAGATTTTCCTTCTTGCTGACAATTTGGAGTTATCACAAATTTCTTGAAATTAAAGCCGAGAAGATCTAAAAAAAAATACGTTATTTTAGTCCGCTGGCAAACCAAAGCAAATCACTGTGAAACTAGTTACAGATGTATCTAAATCTTAGCAAGATGTGTCAAAATCTCAGCAATGGTATGAAATAAGATTTGTTTAGTACTGAATGTTTAAAGCGCTCTCCTAAAAAATTAATGAAAATGGAGTTAGAAGAACATGGTTCAAGCAAGCGATGTTTCACACCAATGCCTCTGAGGCAAATGTTACTATACTGACTTTGGCAGTACCCTTGATTTCATCGAATATAAAAATGAGGTAATGCATCTACTGCAGGAAGCTTAAAGATATTGAATAAAATAATGAGTCCTACAATTCACTACGAATAGGTAGGAAAACAACTCTTCTCAGATACAGCAAGGCCATCGGATAAGATAATCGTCTTCTATATTATTTCAGTAGTACACATACCTTTTGTGGCACTCACACGCCAGAAATCTTTATTAATGATATCTCTAAAGAAAGAGAATTTCACGAGCACATGACGAATTGCACTTTGAATTTAAAAATATGAAGGATTTGTTTTAAAAACGCATATAAATATTAATGTCAAATACAAAAGTTCATGCCAAAGGCCTCAAAGAAATGTTTCTCATTCCATAATATGTAGAATGAGACCTTGAACATTCTATTTTATTTTTTGTGGTTCGATGCTTCTCGATTCTACCCCACCTGTCCTCCACCTTAGAATCTGCAAATATAAGTGCAATTAAACTAGTTACTTAATATTCTACACTATTGAATTACACGGGTGTACCTCTTTGCTCGGTAATAAAGTGAAATAATAGTTTATATTGACAGGGTGTATTTTATAGTTATCAATGGTAAGAAGACATATAGAACAAGTGACGGGGGTTAAGGAGGTATTGAGGAAGAAGATGTATTACAGACTCAGTATGGAAATGGAAAAATGGAGAAGAGGGTGGGGGTTTAACATGCAAGAGTTCTCGCACCGGTAAGCTTGAACTAAATTTAGTTCTTAATAGAGGGCCATGGATTATTATTATTACTATTATTATTATTATTATTATTATTATTACTAATAATGTTATTTTTAGATTTAAAGAACCGAAGTTAGTTTCCTAAGAGTTTGCCTTGAGAGCAATGCGTTTAGAAAGCCCCAGTTGCTTAGTTTCCCCAGGCGCAAGCGACGTGTGGTGGAGTCGGCCGCATACGTAGGCTGCCGCGTGTCGGGGGCGTGGAAGGGGCCGCGAGCTGCGCTGACAGGGCGGGGCGAGGAGGCGGGGCGGGGCGGCTGCGGCATGTGCTTGTTAGCCAGCGCCCTCGTCATGGCGCACCCTCCGCACATATTTCACCTTAACAATGTCGGTTGCTCGCTCCGCTTTGGCCCCTCCCAACGCCGCCCCCGCGCCCCGCCCCGCTACCCCGTGCCCCGTGTCTGGGATTGGGGCCAGCGCCAGCTTCGGGTCACCCACGGCGGGACGTTGGGGTGAAGAGGAGGAGAGATGGGAAATGCAGCGAAGAGAGGAGTCAAAACAGGGCAGGAATTTGGACAATGAAATTGTGCGTGGTGTGACTAGGGATGGCAAATTTTACCAAAACATCGATACATCGATGTTTCGATTACATCGCTAAAGGGTTTTTGATGTCGATGAAAATATCAACGAGAACGCATCGATGTTTAAAACATCGATGTTTTAATTATGGACTAATAAACATGCTATTTTCCTTTCCATTTTTAATTAGAGTACGTAAAAGGGATTTATTTTATTGTTTGGTTACCAGCTCGTTTAAAGTATGTAAAAATTATCGACTGTAAAGAATAAAATTAACAAAAAAGAACATAGTGTTTTTCTATCGATTTTGTGTTTCACTGTCAATTCAGGCAATGACACGCCTGGCGATAACTATATTCATAACACGAGCAGCTCCCAAACTTCCTCAGATTGCGAAATGTGTATCGTGGTAAAGAGGATGACGCAAAACAACGATATTGCTGTGAATTGCTGCTACTCTACAACGTACGTAAACCCTTTATTTAAAAAAATAAAAATTATAATTAAAAAATATCGATGATTTTACGACAAAATATCGATGTGAAGAAAACAGACATTTTGCCATCCCTAGGTTCGACTGATAGATGAAATGAACTTAGTATTTTAAATCGTGAAACCGTTTAAACGTGAACAAACGTTTCTTTTTACTATTAATACATCCATTTGAACAAATGTATGCAAATACTTAAATTACAAAAGAAACAGTTGTAACATATTTTCATGTTATTCATAAAGCATTGGCGGTTACGTAAAGTAAGTTTCCAGCTAAATAATTTGATGAAATTCAAAACTTTTTTTTTTGTTCCGGAGAGTATTTTAGATTATGTCGATGCTATCATGCGTTGCATTCCACCTGCAAAAACAAACCATAATTAAACCTCGAAAGCCTATTGAGCTTGCACAAGTTTTGAATTACTTGTTGAGTTTTAATAATTTTCTGACATTACTGTGTTGCCAATATTTTAGATAATATTCTGACATTACTGTGTTGCGAAAATTTTAGTTTTCCTTTTTAAATTGATGAAGATATCTTTTTTAATCCGTTGTTTCTGGGTTGCGATAGTGCATCAAGAATTAAATGAACGTTCCCGATGGTTTCACACCTTTTTTTATCCTTGCCTTTTCTCATTTCTGCGGGGTCGGCGGTAAAGGGGGCGGACTCATTTATATTACTTTTCTGCACAGTCCATTTCTATACTGATTTAGCGCTGATATTACGACCGGCAACTCTTCCTGACGCCAAGCACAGGGGATACAAAAGCGCATTACATATAGACAACACACACAATCACGTCGGAACCGGGATTCGAGCCCATGTTTTTGTGGTCCGAGATCGCCACATCACTACTGCCTTTGCGATCACGGCTACCCAGATCGCCTGCCGATGGTTTCACACCCTCACAAGTGAAATATCTCTTTCATCAGCATTTAATAGTTATTAACGAAACAAGTATTGTTATTAAGTTAAATTTATTATTTTTCCTGCGCAATGTGACATGATGAACGTTCTTAATAGGAGGCCACGCAACTATTCTAGTATTACTTCAATATATTACAATAAAGATTATTGTTTTAATAGTGGGTTATTGGTTTGTAGCATACCTGTGCTGTAATAATTATTAGAATTATCATTCTTATTTCCACACTGATTGATTGATTTTTTCGTGTTTCCGGGCGCGTCAACTACTTCGGTCATTAGTCTCGTTAGTGTAGTGCCTGTAATTTTTTCTCGGGAGATGGCGGTGATCTTCCCCCGCTGGATGGCGAGATCCGGCGCCGACCTACCGTCGGCTAGTGGGGTTTCCCCCTAACCAGGACTCTCCCACCAACGGGGCACCGCCCCAGCCGAGACAAGCTCTAAGCTCCCAACCGATCTCCCGGAATATGTAGTAGTGTAGTGCATGTTAGTGTAAGTGTGTGTGTGTAAGGGGAGAGGACAGGACAAGGAAGGACAGATCGCGCGCGGTCCGTGGCCCGTTTGGTAGGGTACTGCTCCGGCATTTGCCTGGTGTTGATCGGAGAAACCACAGAAAACTACCGATCAGAGCAGCCGGCCGCTAGAATTCTCCTCCAGACAGCAGCTGAATTCGACCTAGCTGAAAAGCTAGTGTCGAAAATCCTGCCGCCGTCAGGACTCGAACCTAGGACCTCCCGGTTAGAGGCGCTGCAGTGACATCAGTTGATGCACTGAGCTACCGCTACCGGTTTATTTCCACACTGATCTCAAGTTCTTTTGACTTTAGGAAATAAAAGAGGATTATTTTTACACCTCAGTATGTTCATAATCAGATCAAAATTATCCAACTTTTCTGGAGCGTGAAGGTACAAGTGTTTCAATATTTTTACTATTCATCAAGCACTTATTGGAGTTATTACGAATCATTTTACAACAAGAAATGGGAAAGTGGGCGACAGCTTTTCTTTTTCATTTTTAAGTGAACATTTATTTTTCTGAAGCCTATACTTGTGATATTTTGTGTTTTTTTTTTGTACTACAATATTTAATGTTGCTGTTTAATACATATTTTAATGAAGAACGACTATTGCTTTCATGAGCCTATTTGAAATTTGATAAAATATGTAAATATAGCATAAGTGTAAACGTTCGCACGTCTGCACATTGTAAAAGAACTATGAATGTGCGACCCTATTAATAAACGTTTTGTAATGTGCACACATGTGTTCCAAGATCGACAAAAAACGATTTCATCTAGCAAAAGGCGTATTTTAGAATTATTTACAATTATTTCCCTTCCCTGCACATTCCATAATTGAACAAATTCCTCCACATCATAACAAACTCGGGTCGACGCATCGTCTTCATTTTCGATGCTTTATTGTCAAAGCAAACATCACTTCCCAGCGACTTTCGCGAAATAAAACGTGAGTATCGCAAACTTGAGAAAAGATTTCTTATATTTCACAGAGTCTTTCCGGCCCGGTACCCTCTTCCACGTCCTAGTTCCAAAACTATCCCAACACTTCGCCTCTAGCACGTGCGGGGGAAAGTAAGATATGAGGTCCTGGCCTCGAACGCGCGAGATTTATGAACACGTCGTCAGCAGCGCCGCGAACTCTGCGCGGGCAAGTCTTCGCCCGGCGCCGAGGAAAAGGCCGAGAGGGACCCGCAGCGGCGCCCCGCCCTGCCCAATGCAACGGCGGAACCCAAATTCGGCAATGTTCAAACTTTGGATTATTTTTATTTATTTATTTATTGAAACTGTCTAACAGGCTTTACCTATTACAGTTGCCGACAGTAGGTGCGGCCATTTACATAGTAAATCTTACAATTTTTGGTTACAATGTTTGGTAGACAATGTCATTTAAATAATGACAGTCTCTTGTTTTCACGACAAAAATTTTGTAAACAAAAGTCTACCTAGTAATTCTTATGAACAAGGAAACTCTTTAGACTTCATAGATATTACAAAAAGAATTTAAATACTTTAATTATATTACAAAGGAATATGAAAAAGACATGTTGGCCACAGCTCAACATTTACAAGCTCTTTATAAATCTCTTTCATGACACATACTAGCAAAGTGTGATTCAGCACACCAAAAGATGTTCTTAAAATGACATGTTTGTGAAGCTCTGAGTACATTCTAGAAAGAACTTACCTTTGAACATATATATTGAATTGAGGCATTGTTCTGTCGTACATATTTATTTGTGCAAAAAGCTTTTTCGGCCGCATTGCGGCCATCTTCAGTGCTACAATGAAATAATAAAATAATAATAATAATAATAATAATAATAATAATAATAACATTAATATACCAAATTACATTTAAGAGTCAAATATAAGATATATTGAATATAATTAGAATTTAAGAGACATAGCATTGTAGAAAAAAGGCCGAAACTACAATGCTATGTCTCTTAAATTCTAATTATATTCAATATATCTTATATTTGACTCTTAAATGTAATTTGGTATATTAATGTTATTATTATTATTATTATTATTATTTTATTATTTCATTGTAGCACTGAAGATGGCCGCAATGCGGCCGAAAAAGCTTTTTGCACAAATAAATATGTACGACAGAACAATGCCTCAATTCAATATCGATACAAATGTCGTAAACGCTGCACCACTTCCTACAACTTTGAACATATTTGCAGAAAAACTTTTCTCAAAAAAAAAATTCAATCCTCAATTGCAAATCATTTACCAATCTTACTACCCATCTTCAACAAAAGCATTAGTAAATAAATTGAAGAATTTATCAATATACACTATTATGGCAAGTTTTCAGTAGAGAGTTATAGTGGAAAACTTTCACACGGCTCCTAAATCCTACATTTGGTTTATGCTAGCTTGGATTATCTTCTAATTAAAATAAACTGGAGGTGCTACAGAATGGCACAGACTTTCTCATAGCAAATGTTTCTAATTTCCTTAGTATGGTCAGGTTCCTTCTCTGGCCAGCTGCCATCTGTAGTCCCCGTAAGTACATTTCTTTGATATTTTCTCAACTTTTTGGTTTCTTAATAGTAGAACCGAAATATTACCTAAAGAATATTAAAAATGAGTAAAAACTCGTCCTAAATAGAAAATATTATTGAAAAATTTGAAGCTGCTTCTAAGAAAATGGCGATTAAGTATTACTGTAAATGCAAACTTTGAAGCTCTTTTTCGCAGCAATCTTTTGTGTTTTCGAAGAACTTAATTTAAAGTTATTTGAAGCACTTCCATTCAAAAATGCAGTAATATATAGAAATCGATGAAAATGTGCATGTGAAAGGCGTGAATAATATTTTAAAAAAATTACATTTGTGTAGTTTTTGAAAATACAAAAGAATATACCAAAATGAACTTTACGTCATATTAAACAGTGCAATTAGCACTATCTGTTGGAAAAGTGTGATGAAAAAATTTGGAGCTATTTTTGACTAAATGTTGTTTGTTTCGGTAAATGTGAAATCTTTTTAGCTCATTTTAACAGAAGTATGTTGAGTTTTCGAAACACTTTATATGATATTATTTAACGCACATTTAGTCATAAATAAAATAATTTCAAGAAATTGCCTCTTATGTAAGTATTACCAACGTGGGACACGAGTCAAAAGAATTTTGTCATTAATTAGTTATTTCATTAAGTTCATATACATTTTTTCAAACTTTTAGTAGTTTTGCGCAATATTGCTTACAATGCGCAATTTTAAAAAATAACAAAACAAGATTTTCTCGAAAATAACTCCAAATTTATTCTTTAAAATTTTGATAGGAATAATGTTAAATGAGCTCTATCAGAGGTGACGGGGCGGCGCGGGGCGGGGCGGGGCGGGGCGGGGCGGCGCGGGGCGGGGCGGGGCGGGGCGGGGCGGGGCGTGGGCGGAGCGGCGCGTGGGCGGAGCGGCGCCTGGGCGGAGCGGCACCTGGACGGAGCGGCGCCTGGGCGGAGTGGTGCGTGGGCAGGGCGGGGCGGGGCGAGGAGGGGCGGCGCGAGGCGGGGCAGCGTGGGGCGGGGCGCGTGGGGCGGGATGGCGTGAGGCGGGGTGGGGCGGGGCGGCGTGGGGTGGGGCGGGGCGGCGTGGAGCGGGGCCGGGAGGCACGGGGCGGGACGTGGTGACGCGGGGCGAGGCAGCACGGGGCGGGGAGCGGCGCGGGGCGGGGCGGCGCGTGGGCGGGTGGCGCGGGGGAGAGGGGCGGCGTGGGTCGGGGTGGCGTGGGCCGGAGCGGCGTGGGGCACGGCTGCATGGGACGGGGCGGCGTGAGGCGGGGTAGCGTGTGGCGGGGTAGCGTAGGGCGGGGCGGTGTGGGCGGGGCGGCGCGGGTGGGGAGGGGTGGCGTGGGGCGGAGCGGCGTGGGGCGGGGCGGCGCGGGGAGGCGCGGGGCGAAGGTGTAAGACGCCACACCGGAGTGGGGCGCTCCCTTCGCTCTTAAAAAAAAAAAGAAAAAACTTGTTGAGAAATTCTATTCCCGCCCGCGCGCTGCGGCTGATGGTGTCCATTAGGAGCTGCGACTGGGGCTGCGCCTGCGGCGGCGCGCGCGAACAGTGGAGGCCGCGGAGAGAGCGCCTGCGCAGGATGCGCGCGCAGATACCTCTGCTGTTTCGCGTTTCGCTGAAGTGAGGGCGTGAGAGAGATTTTAGTGGTTCCGGGCGCGGCAAATACTCAGGTCATTAGTTCTGCGAGTGTGATGCTTTACGCAGCCAAATCTTCCGCTAGAACGTGAGATCCGGCAGTGACATACATGTCGTCTTGTTGGGTGTGCTCTCAACCAGGCACTGCCTTAGACAGGACTAGGTGTATGCTCTCTAATGGTCTCCAGACGTTTGTGGTAGAATGTAAGACGTGTGGGGTCAAGGATGAGAAAAGAAAGATCGCGCGACCGTGCCTCTATTTTGAGTTACGTTAATTGTAATAAAATAATGTTAATTTAAATTATTCAAATTTTCATAAATTGAATATCCTGCCAAAAGAGCTTTTTAAAAACTGTTTATATAGAAACTGTTAAATTAGCAGTCGTCCCTCATTTGACCTTGTTATTACAACTAGCGTTTTTAGTGACAGTTAAAAATAGTAGTTATTTACGTAATTATGACAGAAAGTGAATCTTTGGGGTACCAATGAAATGCGAGACGGTATTCAAGACGGTAACCATGTGCATTCGTATCATCCTATTTTATTTTTTTACTTTGCTGGACCCAATTCGTTTTTAGCGGTACGCGTACTGTTAAGTGAGTTTCTAATTAATAAACAATAAAGTTCAAACTACTTTCTACCCATGAGTGCTGTGTGAGGGACGAGGATAGGGTATGAAAGAGTAAGGAATGATCGGTCGCCGACTCTGACCCGTTGGTTAGGGTAGTACTCCAGCATTCGCTTGATGTTGATGAGAGAAACCACGAAAAATTACCAATAACAGCAGCTGATCGCTATAATTCTCCTCCAGACAGCGGACGAACACCACCCAGCTATCTAGCCAGCATCGAAAATCCTGCCACTGTCGGTACTCGAACCCTGGAACCTCCAGTCAGAAGCACTACAGTGACATGAATTGATGCCCTGAGCCACTTGACGCGGTACAAAATTGAATGATAGGTTGCATTTCTAATGCAATAATTGTCATTTATCTATATTCGTATTAAGAAGTCCTCTCTTTAAATGAAACACAACGTTCGCTCTTGGACGCATCTCCAGATCGCCCGCCGGTCGGCCGGGAAGTGCAGCGGCGGAGACCAGACCCGCGCGGCGCGAAACGCCAGGGGGCTGCGAAATAGGCCTCGCGCCTCCGCAGCCACATTTACGCCCGCCCGCACGTGATGCTCTTAGCGCGCGGGATGGGGCGGGGCGGGGCAGAGGGGGGTGGGGCGACGGATTCAGAAAGTGCGGGGGCGGCGCCGCGCGGCGCAGAAAGCGCTGTGTGCCAAAGAATATGCCAAAGAGTGTACCAAAGAGTGTGCCAAAGAATGTACCAAAGAGTGTGCCAAATAGTGTTCCACAGGGTGTACCAAACAGTGTGCCAAAGAATGCACTAAAGAATGTACCACAGAGTATGCCAAAAAGTGTACGGAATAGTGTGCCAAAGAATGTGCCAAACAATGTGCCAAAGAGGCGCTGGCGACATACAGGAGCTATGTCAAATTCAGCTGCTGTCTTGAGAAATCTAGCGGCCGGCTGTATTGATCGATAGTTTTCTACCGTTTCTTCTATTAACACCAGGCGAATACCAAAGCAGTACCCTAACAAACGGCCACGTGCCGCACACGATCTTATCTTCCTCTTCCTTGTCTTTTTACTTACTTTCGCACACTTACACTCACGTACAATACACTACCACACATGTCAGGAGACCGGTCGGAAGCTTAGAGCTTGTCTTGGTTGTAGCGGAGCCCCAACCTGTTTGGGGAAAGCCTCGCCAGCCGATGTGTACATCAACGCCGGATCCAGTGGGGGACGATTACTGATACCTTCCGCTATAATAGGATGCAATACACTTACGGGATTAATGACCTTAGCCGTTGACGCGCCCCAAACACTAATCAGTCAATCAACCGACCAACTAACCAAAGGAAGGATGGATAGAGCTTTGAAGTGTCATTAATTCCCTTTTTATACAATATGCTAAGGACAGATTTATGTTGTCGTATTTACTAGAAACTATTTGTAGAAAAAACTGTAAGTGTCCAACTACTGGATATGAATTAAGCTCTCAACCCTGCATCAAACATATTTAAAACAAAACAATAGTGGTTGGAGATTATATTATGGGGAAAGCAAGCGCTCATACAATCCGAAACACGTTATTTACTCACTCGTAAATTTTAATGTAAACATGAATCTTGAGGTAACTATACAAACGTTGCAATGTTATGTGTAGGTAAGAAAATCCCAATAGTATTGTATTTTCAATCACCCGTAAATCAGGTATTAAAATAAATATCCAGATGCAGCCGAACCAGGACTCAATTCTGCTGTTTTCTAACAATTCCCGAATTGGTGTCTTAGGTCTGTGATAATTTACTATAACATTGGGACTTAGAGTGTTTGCTAAAATTGTGGAAAATGGTATCTTGATTGCCATTTCATTGATAGGGCTTACGTTAATGGATCTTCATTTTCTTTTTTTTTCTTACAAATAATATAGAAAACCATATATTTTCTTTAATTTTTCGCAATTCTCTAAAACTTGCTTTTAGTATATAAGTGATATTTTACGGTTTTTTGTTCATGGCAAGTCAAGTGAGTTAGAAAGGGAAGTCATCATCGTCTTCATCATCATCGGGCTTGTGAATGTTGGTTTACCCGCTAAAGTCTAAAGCTAAATCGTATCATCGCTCAGCCCTCTCATGATATGGATATCATTACAGTATTGCTAGGTTGGAGAGCTTTGACATATGCTGAATGGGTCAGCATACCTATGACTTTGTACCAGTCGTGCATTCATAATGAAACTCTGAGATTGACGCCTTAGTTGAATGCATTAACATGTATATTTCACTTAGATTCTAACATTAGAAATGACACCGTTATAGAATAACGAAGGGCAACTCCGTTAATTTAAAGATTGTATAAGAATAAAATTAGAAATATAAGGAGAATGATGTTTGTAAATTATCAGTTTTGAGAAAATTGGTTGGAAATATCGTAAAGCTATAATTATCGAGAAACATTCGACTTGCTTTTTTTTTACTTTTCAAAAATTTTCCAACTACTTTGGCCCAAAGAGAAGGGTAAAAGGAATCATCTTGCTTGACATATCAACTAACTGAAATTACTTTCTCGAATGAGTCAAAGAGTGAAAATGTAAAATTTGGTATCGTTATTTTCGTTGGTTCTATTCATTGAAAGTTATTTTTCATGTTTAATTCCAAATGTTTCCAGCAGTACTGAATAAATGTATGAGCTTGTCGGTCAGGTTTCATGAAAATCTAATACTTTAAAACAAATGTGTGTAAAAATAGCATTGAAACTTGTAGTTATTTGAATTAGAATAGCTGTAAATAAAATTCACACCGCATACTGTTATAAAACAAATGGAATTATCAGCGTTTGTGTATTTTATTATATTGGTTAGTTGTAAGTGGTTCCGGGCATGTCAACTACCAAGGTTATTTGTCCCATAAGTTTAGTGTATGTCTTTCATCGGAAGGTGAAGGCCTCGCTGGAAGGCGAGATAAGGCGCCGACCTATTGTCGGCTAGCGAGGTTTCCCTCAACCAGATACCACCAGCGGGGCACCGCCCTAGCTGGGACAAGCCCTAATCTCCCGACCGGTCTCCCGGCATCTGTGGTAGTGTAATACATGTTATTGTGGGTGTAAGAAAAGGATGAGGATAGGATACGGAAGGGGAAGGAAAGATCGCGCGCAATCCATGGCTCGTTTGTTAGGGTACTTCTCCGGCATTCGTCTGTTGTTGGTCGGAGAAATCATGTAAAACTAGCCATCAGAGCAGCCGACCTCCAGAATTCTACGGCAGACAGCGACTGAATTCGACCTAGCTGACAAGTTAGAGTCGAAAATCTTGCCATTGTCGGGGCTCGTACCTAGGAACTCGCGGTCAGAGTCACTGCATTAGTAAATGCACTAAATCACCTCTCCTGGTATTTTTATTATATTATTTTATATTTTTTATTTTATATAAAATATCTTATTTTACCTTTTGTGCGCGAAAACCTATTATAGAAAAGTGAAACGTGGTAAATTAAAATTCTTCTAAAAAAATCAGATTTCAAGCAAAAAATTAGAATTTTAAATCAAAATGAAACTATTCTGCTAATATATAAAATATATTTGATGTTATTTTTATTTTATGTGAATTTAGTCAGCTGTAGTGTCTGACTCATCCTTAGCATCTGCATGATATGATAGAAAAATATTAATTTTCTTGTAGTAATTTATGAAAATGAGTTTTTGAGGAATTTAGGTTGAAAAAAGACATTCACTTTCCCTGTTCCAATTGCAAATTAAAAGGAGGTAATTTCCCCTATAAGAAAAATATCGTTAGAAAATAGATTTATTAAACTACATATAGGAGATATGAATTCACAACAACACAACTGAGATTCTTGGGTTTTAGTTTCTTCTGTTTTACGTTTCCTGTTTTTGTAGGTTTTCAGCATAGCGCGTTTGATTTTTTCTCTCAAAACAATCAAAACCGTGCTTAGTGTAGACAGTACCAATAATGTTTATTCAGAGTCTAGAACGTTTAAAGTAATTAAGAATAATTTTACGAGTGGTACGTAATAATTCAATAACTGGAACGAAAGGCACTGATGTATCTGACTTACAGTACAAAGAATTTGAATCTTCTACTCTTAACAATTCAGTAACACAGAAAACCAACCCAAGTGCACAATATTCGTTTCTGGTTGTCGACAGTTGCGCAAGACGTATCTCCGGTTCCCTTTGCTCCGCCGTGTTGTTTGGCAGACGTCAGGAAGCAGATCGCATCCCCTCCCCCTCCCCCTCCCCTCCTCGCCTGGGCTCAGCCGCGCCCAGCATTTCCTCAGCCTCTCTCTCGCCGACGTTCGAAATTTATGGTGATTGCTCCGAAGTATGGACGAAATTTCAATTGTCTTCGTGCGACGCGTGCGGATGAGGGCGTGCGCCGCCGTGCGCTCTGGCGGGGGCGGGCGCAACTTCAAAGGAGGAGGAGCCCTCAGCGCGGCTCCGAATGGAAGATTCGTTCGACGTAATGAAAGAGTGCAGCGTAGCATTCAGCGCGGAGGTCTGGCTGGATGGTGACGGCTCGCGGAAGAAGAAGGAGGAGGACGAAAAGTCGAGCGGAGAAGGAGGAGGGGATGGGGAAGAAGAGGGTTGCGTTGAGAAGGGCGGAGACAGGACGGGGAGGGAGTCGCGGATGACTGTGGCCACTGATGTGTGCAAATGCTGAAGAAGGAAACTATAAGCTGTTGAAGTTTGGAGTAAAAGTCAAAAAAAAGGCAATGAGTTTTGAATGCACCGCGAAAGAATGTTTCGGAAACAAATGAAAATTGGAATTGTTGATTTTCACTCTGTTGTGAATTCAATGTAACAATTGCCGTCTTAGTATAAAAGAAGTGTAAATTGTATACTCTTATTTTTGAATATATTCAATGGGTCAAACTACGAGTATATTTTCACCATTTGTTTATAAATGAATGACTTTTCATAGATTCAGTTTCTTTTGAAATTAAAACGATAGTAACAGTGTTTGCTGGTAAACTAGACTATTGAAATTGAGTATTTGTTAAATAGTTTTTTCTTCTCAGCTGAAAGCCTATTTACTTCTCTATAACATCCGCCAAAAGCGCATGTGCTCGTCAAACATCTCGAATAATGAGTCATGTAAACCTGTAAATAAAAAACACGTCAACAGTAAAAGAGGAGAGATTGCCAGTGAAATAATCATGAACACAAAGTTACCTGCAAAGCGGTTTTCAAAAGCAACAAATCACATTGTAATTGTCAGTAAATAAGAGAAATGAGTCACTAATGAGAAATAATAGCACATCTCTTTAATAATATTGTCGCAATAAAACTAGCGTGAATCGCACAATAAATGGCCGTGGGGAAAATCGCACTATACTGCAGCACATTTAACTCGGAGGCAGAGAGAAAACGTTTTCTGTGATTGCGTGGAAACTAATCGCTTCAAAGCTCCAAGAATCGTCTGTGGGAAAGCAGATAAAGCCGTGCATCAGTTTCGCTCAAAAGGCTGAAACAACATTCTCCCGCTGAAGCGCATATGAAGGGTAAAAGTCAGCGGAGGGAGAAAAGGCTGCATGGCTGGCAGAGGAGAGGCGCGGGCGACCAACGCGCTGCGGCCTTCTGGGAAGATGTTCGCTGGGAATGTAAAACACTCGCCGCTCTTCCAATCACTCGAACCTTCCTCTGTGTTGTAAAGGTTAAAAGATATGTAACTCAAGTCTGCTGATAAAATGTCCTATTTAAAGTATGAATGTATGTATTTAGCGTTATTGGGTCGATAGTCCAAATTTGCCGGCCAGCTACCAGTGTTCCCCTTGTCTGGGCCTAGTTAAATTGCTTGGGGGTAAGAGTGACATGAGGCGAACATGACGTATTCTCTTCATCGTAACTGGTAATATCTGCCTGATTGCGCTTTTCTTCGTCACACAGCTACAGAAACTGGAACGATTTCATTATTTTAAGTATAACCCCCGAGAAATTAGGGGTTAATAGCTACATAACCTCCTGTTCTTAAGTCTAGCTCAATGCCTCAAAGCAACTGATGTCACTGCAACCTCTCTGACCGAGTGATTACAGGGTTTGAGTCCCGACGGTGGCAGAATGTTCGCCTCTGAGTAGACAGCTACGTCAAATTAATTTGTTGTCTGGAAGAGAACTCTAGTTGCCGACTCCTCTGCTCGGCAGTTTCTCGATCAACACCATATGAAAACCGGAGCATTACCAAAGTAAACGGGCCGCAAACCGCGCGCGACCTTTCCTTCCTATTTCTCTTCCTATCTTCCCCCCTTACACACATTTACATACACTACGCCGCCACACACCATGTTGGGAGAGCAGAGCGTATCCCGGTTGAGGCGACGCTCCGCTGGTTGGAGATGTCTGGTTGGGAAAATCTCCGTGTAAGTCGGTGCCAAATCTCACCATTCAGCTGCGGAAGAACTACCACATCTTCTGTGATAATCACAAGCACTACACTTACGGAACTAATGACCACAATGTGCTTTCCCCGCGCCTTTCCTCTCCAACGCGAGCTCATGCGTTCCGTACGTAATGACTCTAACTGAAACCACCCGCAGCGAGCAGCTGATGTCGTCCGCTCCCTGGATGCTCCGTCTTCGGACTGCACTCTGTCACCTACACCTACAGATTCCTACTTCCACATTGTGAAGAAATAGCGTTATAGAAATATTAATTTGTAACTTTATAATTATCTATGTAATAAAAGAGCAGATACAACTGTTGAGCTAGACTTTTACTAATAATGAATCCTTTTAAATAACATAAAACAAATGATAGAACAATTTGTCCCAGCGCGGCCTCGTAAACTTGCAGTGATACAATATTTTATATGCGTTCTCTTTCCATCTGTTCAGTCATCTTTTAAATCATTTGTCTTGAAGAGCCGTGATTTGATCTATGACTCGGTTCATTACACATCACTTCTTTCTTCATTCTTCTCGGCGACGTCCTAGGCTGGGCGTTGGTACGGAGGGCCTCTTCGTCAGTGGCAGGTAGCAAAGGGCCGGTGACGCAGACGGACCCCAGACAGGCCTTGCGTTGTCTCTGGGGATCGTCGTTCGCGTCTGACAGCAATGTTGCGATATAAATGACGGACACGTACTTTTTTATTAAATCTGTAAATTTACAATCTCTTCAAAACAAGAACAGTAAGTAAATATGCTGTCAATATTACAATCTTGCATGGAGTGGTCACCCACTGGTGATCTTCCTTTATCATTTTACACACTTGCAACAAGCACATGATGGACAAAATATTTGATGTTTGACTTTATTACAATATTAACAATATTGTAATGTAAAAATCTATTTGACAAATCCAATGGTTTGAACTTTTCATTCTTTTTACTTGTAAACTATAGTCCAGTAATATTATGGCGAGTATATTATTATGGTTTTCTAGTTTGCTGACATATTTATGGCTAAAATTTGTAATTTCTTGTTGTACTGTTGGCATGTTAAAATCGTTATGTAGCACATCGTTTCGGACGTATCAAGGAGCACTTGCAATGTCTCTCAGAACCTTGGATTGGAATCTCTGTATGAATTCAATGTTTGACCTGCAAGTTGTGCCCCAGAGCTGTATACAATATGTCCAAATTGGTTTCAAGAATGACTTGTATATTAACAGTTTATTGTCTGTAGCCAGCACAGATTTTCTTCATAGCAACCAGTATAATTGTTTGTATTTTATTTGTATTTCTTTATGCACTTTATATGCACGCATGATCTTTCTTTGTGCACTTGATAACCGTCAGACTTCACTGAATGCCGCTGATTGCGACGGTTACGAAATTATCCATTAACATTTTCTTCAACAAACACGATACAAACTTTCCTCATGAAAGTGCGTTACGTTGACTTTTCTCATATAGGCGTGAGAAAACTTCATAAAATACAGTTCAGAGAGTATCATTTCTTACAAATATCACAAAGAAATAATTTCGGTGTCTCTGTGACATTATACTTTTTAAATAACTTTTGTTACCTAGGAATTAGCATTAACTCTCGATACTGTTTAAACGAATACTCTAGCCTCAGACAAGTTACTTCCCTACGGCGGGCACGTCAAGACCTCCGTGAAAACCTTGAGTTGTGCGGCTGGCGATCAGATGCTTAGTGTCTTCCTTGTTCTTTTAAAGACCTTGCGTAAGTCCATCTTTTTCTTTTTTTCCCTAGGGCTTTTATCCAGCCGACAGCCGGTTGCCCTTTACGTCCCGAAAGGATGCATATTCGACCATATACTAGACAAACACTTGCGGGCTCCTCTGATCTGGGGTCAGCAGAACGCGAAGCCCTCCGCCACAACACAAACAAAGTCAAGGGACAAACAGACATGCCCAAGGCGGGACTCGAACCCGCGACCCTTCGAACCGAAGCGCTGAGTCGGTACTCGCTCTTAGCCACCTCGGCCATCCAGGTCGGCCTATCTTTTTCTTACCGTTTCAAAGGCTCTTAACTCCGTCTTATTGCGTCGTACATTGTATTCTAACCAACCCTCGAACAGCTTTTAGGAGTGGAAGTTCCCATACGACGGTCTCTGTAACATTGTTGATTTTAAGCAGCCCACGATGTAGAAAGTGGATCAGGTGATCGGTTAGCTTCGGAGCAGCGTGGGCATATTTATGGGTTTTCTTCAAACTGGGAGTTTTGCCTACATTTCAAAAAAAGAGTAATGAATTTTCTGTTCGTTGTCGTGTGCGTTTATTTTCTTCAACTCACAAGGGTTCTACTCCCCTCCACTCTATTTGGGCTAAAATTTTCCACTTAAGAAATACATAATTCTTCTATTGTGCATTTCCTCTGTCTGGCGGCCACCCAAAACCAGACGGTGGTGGGTAGGCGGCAGGTTGTGTTGGGTGGTTGGGCGATGGGTGGCGATGACTTGGGTCGGACAACTCTCCTATACGCAGACAAAAAATAGGCAGTTGGCGCCTGCTGGTCGGACCTTTATTCCCAAGGAGCGTAGGGAGTAGGAATGGCAAAAAGATATATATTTTTTAAAACACCGATGTTTTGCACTAAACAAATCGATATGTTAACATCGATATTTTACTTTCGATGTTTTCTTCACATCGATATTTTGTTGCTAAAACAACAACGTTTTATAAATTTTTAATGTTTTATTTTTCTTAAATAAAGAGGTTTTTTCACATTGTAAAGTAGCGGCAATCCACAGAAATATCGTAGTTTTACGTCATCCTCTTAATCACGCTTCATATTTCGCCTGTGCAATCTGAGAGAATTTTATGTGTTTTTACTTCGATGGTGTATGAATGGGAATGACTAATGGGTGAAGTAGCGAAACACGATGTTCTGTATTGTTAATTTTATTCTTTACATTCGATAATAATTTTTATTAAGTTACTACTCACATGCTGGTAACCTATCAATAAAATATATCTCTTTACGTACTGTATTTAAAAATGGATAAGAAAATAGCATGTCTATTGTTAATTTTATTCTTTACATTCGTTATTTACATTAATAATTTTATTAACATGCCGATAACCAAACAATAATAGTATATTCTGCAACGAGCGTAGAATGATGGCTATTGTTCACGAGTGGATGTTTCCGACGCGAGCGACGTAGGAGCGAGTGTCGGAATTTCCACGAGTGAATAATAGCCATTCTACGCAAGTAGAAGACTATACTTTCTCTACGACTTTGATATTGAAGTTTTAAAAATACTAAATGAACTATGTGAACTCGCATACTGTTTCGTTGTTCACCTGTCTTACGATAGTTTCGGAAGAGCACGCAGCGCCTCTGTAGGCGACAGCGAGAACCCTAAGTCGTTGTGTAATGAACTAGGACAAATGCGATTGGTCGACAGGTGTGTTAGAATAATATTGGCTAATATTGGCACGGCTTGTGGAATTGGCATGATTACTGCATCCGATCACATGGAGAAATGAATACATTCTGCTGTAGTCGTAGAGAAAATACTTTACGCGCTGTAATTAAAAATAGATAGGAAAAAAGCATACTTGTTAATATAAATTAAAATATCGATGTTTTTAAACATGGATTTTTTGTCGATGTTTTGATCGACAACGAAAATCCTTTAGCGATGTAACGAAATATCGATGTTTCGATGTTTTTTCGTAAAATTTGCCGTCACTAGTAGGGAGCCGGCGGGCGCGGCGAAGCCGTCTGCCTTCCTCGGCCGCCCGCTCTCTCGCTCATCGCGAATTTTCAACTACGCATTTACGAAAAACAATGAAATCTTTTCGTTTTTTATTCATTAATTCCCTTGTTCCAAACACTATTATGCTTATAGAATTCTGTGCAGCCACAACATCTTTTGACGCTCCCAGAAACACGAAATAATCAATCAATAAACCAATCCCGGTCTTCAAAGTTTTTAATATTGTTCTCTAGTGATAACTCTTATGTGCTGAGCTTGAAGAGAAAGAGAAAATCTCTCAGAAATAAGAATAGAATAAAATACCCTAATTTTGTGAAACACGTTGTAAAAAGAAGCTTACTAACAAAGAATATTCTTTTGCGGCGAAGTTTAAAACAATATACTTAATAAAACCTATTATTTTTAACCGTAAGCTCATTATGTGATCTTCTACGTAATTATAATGTCTTGATAATCCAACATGAGTTTTATAAATTGCGAAAGAATTCCCGAACTTCGTTTGTTAGGGTATTAGAGTTTAAATAATTGTTCTCCTTCTTATATACGATTCTTTTCATGGATGTTGATTTCAATAATTTCATTCAATTTCAGAAATAGTGTGGTAGATGGATCCGGGTGGAAAACTCTTTAAATGAAACATAGGCATTCAACAATAAAGTTCCATTAACAATTTGTTACAGGAATACGATTGTTGTACAAAGCACACCCTGTTTCCCCACACAATCCCACAACCACCACCTTCATAAGTCATTCCCTTTCCTCGCCATTTTGGACACGATGCAGTCCTTGCGATCACTCATAAACAATACAGGCGTTGTATTCAACTCGGCGCATCTCGTCTGCCTGTCTTTCGCACGGCACCTCCTTTCGTCGCCGCCAACCTTCAAACACTGCTACACCCACGCCGCACCTGCCGGCCAGCGCCGCCAACCAACTCGTGCAGCCAACTTCGGCGTAATATACGCGCAATCCCACAACAGTAAACCAAAACTTGTATATCATTTACATGTAACATTACTTCTTGTTTTACTGTTCTATCTAAGATTGATTACAATGCAGCTGTTATCGACAATACCAGAGAGATAGCAGTGATGCTACAAACAAAGAGATGGCGACTGTTTGGAGAGAGACCACTTCAAACATCGGGGTCGCGGATATTGTATGTGAATACGATACTGCGTGACCAATACAATCACGTATTTGTTCAATTCTAGTACGTAGAAAAAGAGTAAATTTTAAATAAACCACTTATGTGCACATAGTAAATTGAGAGTAAAAAGAAAATATAATGACGCAATACTGCGTAGGCTCTTGGGCCACTTAATATACGTGTAATCCTGTTATGTTTTCTTCATGACTGAGCACACAAACATTTATTCTTACTGATATTACCT
>BLKR01004706.1:0-99994 GCA_011170035.1 Teleogryllus occipitalis
GGTGGTGGTGGTGGTGGCAGCGGGGGTAGCGCCTGTAGCGGGGTGGAGGCAGGGCGACAATGATGAGTGTTACCGCGAGGGCTCCGCGGCGGCGTGGACGTCGGGGGCGGCTGGCTGCGCCATCGGACGTGGGTTTAGTGTTGCGCGCGGAATGGCTCGAGAGCCACACGGGCGCTGGGCGTAGGACATTACACCCTGTGACCTTCGCGACTCCTGACCTTCGAAGCAGGAGCCATGCATGCTTCAATGGTTTCTATCTGCTTCCATCAGCGATCCCCTTAATAATTAAAATGTATGAGATAATGTAAGGGAAACACTCAAATTTCGATTGTAAATTTTCATAAAATACTATGGTCCAATGGACTATAGTCCGAAAGACTATGAATTCAATAAAAGTGAACAGTCAAAGACTTGAGCTTTATGACCACAAACATCTTCGCGGATTATATTTGTTTCTGTGGAAACCTAGAGCAACTGATAGGGAAAAAGTTATGTCAACGTTATATCTTACTTTACATTGAATTTGGATTATCATTATGATTCCTGACACTCTTCTATAATATATTTCCTTCCCACTTCGTTCCTCTGCCGTTTTCAATTCGAATATAACATTTAGTACAAGTATATTGGATTATTCAGACCTAAATCAAATTTTATTCTCATTAATATATTTACATATTAAACCATGAACGAGTAATCCAATGTGATTACTTCCGTAGGAGACATTAAAACTCACAAAAACGCGTTTTATGTACTTAACTCGGCCTCAACACATTTTGAAAATTTATTACAATCGATTACTTATTCTCAATCTGAAGAATCAACTAACGATTCATACACATGTCAGAAAGGAGGTATAGCAATCCCCAAACCCTCTACGGAGGTAATTTTTTTCATATAAAAATAAAGAAATTGAATGTCTTTTAGTTTAAATGATTGCACATGTAGTTACATCAATTTATTTACAACATCGTCAAAACACCAATAAAATTATAATTTAAGCGGTGGCCCATGGAGTCCCCTCCTTCATATTGCACGGAATCTGTTATATTTTGGGATTGCTAGGGTTAAGGAATTGCATTTTCCGCCTTTTTGTAAGCTTGCAAATTAAAAACCGAAATAGACATTAGGTAATTATTTACTCAATAATTTCCGTCGTCCGTGATGCCGTGAATGGAAGGACTAAATCCCCAATTGCATGTTTGCAGGTGCCAGGAAACCTAAATATCGCTTCGCGTGATTTCTCTGTGCTCTGTGTATTCACATCAAACCTCACGTGCTGTGTACACCGATCTTGCGTCAGACAACGTAGGTACATTAGAATAACCCACAATCAAGATGATTCAACATTGGGTACTGGCGCTTCGGAATTTTTGAGTCAATAGAGACGTTTTAGAATGTCCATTTGAAATCCTCAGCGTCAACATCAACCAACATGTGGGAGTTTGAACGAAATACTTATTCGCAGAATTCCAAAATATATACTCGTATTATGTCGTAATAATTTACTAAAATGTGCCAAAACATTGACATGTCCATTTCAATTAATAATGAATATTCCAAATTAAGTCAATTATTTAATTAGTAGTACTCCATTGTTGTGCATTATATCTTAACTGAATGTTGAAAATGCCATTACAACTCCCAAACACATGCACAAGTTAAATATGAATCTTATTAATGGCCTATCTGTTTTCAATATTCATAGAGGTATGCATTAAGTTTTCTCCTAGATTAATCAGGAAAAAATGAACAGATGAAATGAAAAAGAAAATTCTAAGATAACATCGTCACACTGAGCATAAGTACATAGGAGATTAAACATTTTAGTGAACATTTTTATTTATTTTTTTAACATTTTGGAGTATTATTAACTTATATTTTAGTTCCTAATAAATTATACGTAATCTAAACATTACCTAGAAAAAAAATGTCATAATTTTTTTTAAAAATTGCTCTCCCAAAACGATATCAGAACAGAAAGAAGAGCTGTATGAATCATTGCGATTTTTTATGCCGTTCAAAATACATCTTTAAACAATTCTAGCATTTTTACAGCGGCAGCGGCGGAGGTGATGGTGGCAGTGGCTGTGGCTGTGGGGCTGTGGTGGTGGCTGTGGTGGTGGCTGTGGTGTGGCTGTGGTGTGGCTGTGGTGGTGGCTGTGGTGGTGGCTGCGGTGGCGGTAGCGGTGGCGGTAGCGGTGGAGGCGGCGGTGGAGGCGGCGGTGGAGGCGGCGGTGGCGATGGCGGTAGCGGTGGAGGCGGCGGTGGCGGTAGAGGCGGAGGCGGCGGTGGAGGCGGCGGTGGCGGTGGCGGTGGCAGTGGCGGCGGCGGTGGCGGCGGCAGGTGGCGGTGGCAGGAGCGGGGGCGGTGGCGGTGGCGGTGGCGGTGGCGGTGGCGGTGGCGGTGGCGGTGGCGGTGGCGGTGGCGGCGGCGGCGGCGGCGGCGGCGGTGGCGGTGGCGGTGGCGGTGGCGGTGGCGGTGGCGGTGGCGGCGGCCGCCGACCGTGGCAGCCGCGGTCTAAATATACAGCCGAACAATGCCAGGGCTGAATGCTCTTTGGCCGCGTCGGGGGGACCCGCGCGTCCTTATGTAGTACGTCCTGCTTTAATAGAGGACGTGAAAACGAGATAAATCTTTTTGGGACTTTGACACATTACATGAATGGTAAAAGCACTGTGAAATAAAGGAGTACACTGTTTACTGAAAAGTAATGGAAGGTGAGTTGAGGTGAAGTGAAATGATTTATTTGAAGAATACGACACAGCGATTGCCATTACTAATATCCACGTAACAGTTAAACAACTACCAGGACACGCATGGATTCTGTCCAGCAGTACAATAAAAAGATCAGGTTAATATACGAGTTCATGAGTTCATTCAAATCCATGAGGACCTTGACTATAAAATATCATTTCAAAATACTATTTTGTAATATTTAGCAATGTATACAATTAAATGACCAGCTTAGGTGGTTAAGGGCATCAATTGATGTCCATGCAGTGCCTCTGACCGGGAGATCCTAGGGTTCGAGTCCCGACGGTCGAGTCGAGGATTTTCAACATTTTCTACATAATTAGGTTGGATTCAGTCACTGTCAGGAGCGGAATTCCGGTGGTCGGCTGCCCTGATCGGTAGTGCTGCGATTTTTCCGATTGGCATCTGGAGAATGCTGGAGCAGTACTCTAAGTAAAAAAGTGCCACGGACCGCGCGCGATTTTTCCTTCACTTTCTTGTCCTATCCCTACCCCTTCTTTACGCACACTTTGGCACTCACTACAATAACACAAGCCGACTTGTGATCGGCGCCGGATCTCGCCATCCAGCAGAGGAAGATCACCACCTCCCGCAATGAGAGCATCCACTACACTTACGGGACGAATGTTCTTAGCAGTTATCGCGCCCGGAATCCCCAATCAATAAATTCAATAAAATCACCAGTAAACGAACGTTATGATCATGCAAATTAAGTGAGAAATTATTTTGATTTCTTTCTATATGAATACTCAATTATGTTATTGAAAATGCAATACCACCTTTATATAGAACACATAGTAAGACTTTACATTCGTAACCTAGAATACAAAATGAAACGTTGAAGTGGTACACCTGCTTTACGCCGACTGGCCCATTGCTGTAACTACCAGAACGTTTTCAAACATGGGCACTCCAGTAACATTTTACAGTAACGATCGCTCTCAGTTAGAAAAGCATCATTTACTTAAATCTTCATTTACTTCCGCTTTAGATGGTAGACTGAAGCCTCCGGTCTACTGGGCCAGTGGCACACGGAAATAATGGGGCTATTGGAGCATCACACGGATCGCTGTAAAAATAAGCCTCCACGTCTACAAATAGGTGAGGGATGCTTCAAGGGCGCGAAATAAACATCTCGTCACGAAGCTCGGAAACTTATTCCACAGTTAGATTTTAGATTTTATTATTAATTCTGCAATTAAGTATAGTAACTTGGTGGCAGAATATCTCAACCTTACATGCATTAAACTTACATTCACTAACAAAAAGTTACAAAAAAGGTTAGTTAGGGCAATTACAAAAAAATAAGTTAGCAAGGGCAATTACAAAAAAGTACCCATTGTGTTGTGTATGTACCGCTGCATATGCATTCTGCTGTTTATGCTCTGATGTGTGTGATTAATTGCCAAAACGCGCATCGCTATACATTGTTTTCAATATTCCTATATGGAATGTCTCCCAAGATGGAAAAGAACTTGACTCTAGTAAAGTCTCGCATCCTTTTTCATGATTCCAAAGAAAGTGTTTTGAATCGTGTAAATAAGCAGTAATTACATTCTATAATAAGTTTTATATTCAGCTCCTGAGACTATCAGGTGCTCTGAACGAAATCAGATTGACCAGAATATTCCTATCAGTTCTCCGTGAGTAGAATACGTGCTCAGAGTTTCCCGAATTTCAAGACAGGAATTCTGTGCTTGCAAGTGGGATGAAAGCTATCGAGGCTACGTAGTTAGTTCTTCCAACAAAATGGTTTTAAACATAACCTCAGTTTTCAATTGGAATCTGGATGGATTAAGACAGGTACTGAACAGTTAACTATGGTATTCCACTATTTTTAAAAAGTAATCTTGGTTTTGAAATTAATTTTATTATATGCTTAATCTATATAAATAAAAATGAATCGCTAAAATGTATGTAAGAGTATAACTTTCGAAAGACTGCACCAAATTGAATAATTTTTTTTGTGTGTGTTCGGTATTGTCAGGTCAAGGTTTGTAAATAAGTTTTAAAAATCGAACAGAAAAGTTTTAAAAGTCTCATGAAATGAAAAGTGAGGGAGTGAGTGAGACAGAAGACTGTGAGAGATCTTCAATATATTAACAAATTATTAAAAGAGGAAAAGCAAGAGGAGAAAAGAGAAGAGAAGAGATGAGAGGGAAAAAAGGAAAGAGAGGAAAAGTGAGAAAGGTGAAAAAGAGAGAGAGACAGAAAGAGAGAAGGGAATGAGAGAGTGGGTAAAGAGAGAGAGGTGGAAAGAAAGAAAAAAGAGAAAGAGGTAAAGACGGAAAAAGTGAGAGGAGAGATAAGAGGGGGGGAAAGAGAGGGTAATGTTAGGAGGAAAGTGAGAAACGGAAATAGGGAGAGAAGAAAAGAGAGAGAACGAAAGAATGAGATAGAATGAAAAAGAGAGCGGGGAATAGAGAGAAGGAAAGGAATAGACGGGGCTTTCAGAGGCAAAAGGAGAGAGGGAGAAAAAGTGAAAAAGGGGAAGGGAAGGAGAGGGAAAGAAGGGGAAGGGGAAATGGGAAGGGGAATTATAGGAATAAAAAGACAGAGGCAAAAAGAGAGAGAAAAATATAGGGAAAAGTGAGATAAAAAAGAGAGAGGGAACAGAGAACGGGAAAAAGAGAGAAGTGGGAAATGAAAGGAGAAATGTGTAAGAGAGATAGAAAAGAGAGGGGAAAAGCTTGGGTGAAAAGAGGGAAAGAGAAAGAGGAAAAAAAGAGAAAGGGCAGGACAACGTCTACCAGGTTCTGCTAGTTTAATATATTAAATCGAAATAAAAGATGTAGTGAGAAATGCTGTCGATAGACACGAATTTTAATACATAGAAATACGTACTCAGCATCAACGTATCGATGAACTGAGAACTAAATATTTAATGAAACTATTGTATCATTGCCATCCCTCTCTTTGCCACGACACTAATTTTCAGTTGGTTGACACCACGAGAGATTTTAAATGCACTGAGCCGTTTTCGATGTCACAGCACTCGCTGGTACACGGAGCTAATTTCATCAACCTTCGCGCGAACTTCAATTGACACAATTAATCGAGAATAATTTAGAGTAACGTCATTACGGAAAATTCCAGTCTACACAGCGTGACGTATCAAATGACACGCCTCAGCGTTTACACGCGAAGCGAAAAAAATGGGGAATTAAGCAATTTAATTAATAAATCAAATCCCATCTGGCAATGTTTGAAGAAGATAACAAAATATAATAAGAATCAATTAACTTTTAATATTGAATAATAACTAACTCTAATTACTTATTACGATCATTAATTAAACATTTTTTAGAAAATATTTTATTTTCGGACATTTTCCTTTTGGACAATATGTTTGCAGAGGCAAAGAGGCTGTTAGGACAGAGCCAAATTTAAAGTACCCACAAAGCAATACTATTAGAAACAATATCAAAACTTTAGAGGCAATTTGCTGTCAAGTTTCACTCACAATGAATGTAGTCCGTTGCACGCACAACGCACATCATTTTGAAATAAGGACATGTCATGTCGTGGGTGAAGCGATACGTTTCCGACAAGCACTCGAACGTACTATCCCTCTTTACACACGCTGTCAGTCACTCGCCACGATTCGTCGACACGCAGATAACAAAGTGCCAGAAGCCTTAACTAGTGTTAGGGAACTCGTTATCGGAACTTGGTTTATCGCCTAGCACACAATTTTTATGGTATTTGACGACTCCAAAAAGCGTTCGACCCGAAGCCGAAGTTTAGAAACCTCCCATACAATTGCATGCGATATAGACAAAGAAATTTAATATTTTCTTCTTATTGGGGAGATAAGACGAAAGGTGAAAAAACCTTAACACTAGAACTTCACAGGTATTGTGGAAGGCAACAAGAGAAAAAAATCGGAGACTAGAAATAACGAGTAAGATGAGAGAAAAATTCAGAATGAACAGAGATTGGAACAGTTTACCTGTATCACTTTTTCAAAAATCTAAAACGATTACTTGGATTTACAAATAATTTAAAATTAATATTTAAATCGTTAATGTGCTACTTAGTTCTTTCAGATGATATCGAACACGATAAAAAACATGAGAAAGAGCAGTTATAAACTATTAGGGGATATTGAAGTTCATATTTTATTAATGACCAATAGAATTTTCAGTGTTACACAATACTTGTGCAATACATTTATTAATTGAAAATGGATGTTAATGGCTCTAATGTTAATAATGGGATCAATTCCATTCAATGGAAAAATGTATAAGCATACAAAATATATTTAATAAATGTAGTAGGTTTAAATATGTCGTTATGACATTATTGAAGTACGGACAAACTGAAAAAATATTGAGAGGATTGTAAAAGTATTTAAAATCAAATAAGTTGAAAAAGTAAAAAAAAACCTTGGGATATGATGACCAATCTAAGTCATTTGAAATAAAAATAAAATACAAATCAAATAATTCAAACATCACCTCGTGGTATGTCAGTATGATGAAATCAACGTTCACAAGTAAACAGCAATAACAAAATGATACAAGCGAACCAGAATATATTCATCAAAAAACTCTACAATTCAATCATTAAAATTATTTAAGGTTCTATGAAAAAATATCGTGATCTAGAACATGTCTCGTCATAAATTAAGTTTCCGTAAAAAGAAAAAAGTTTAAATTAAACTTTTTTATATATTTCACAGTCGATGTCACTGCTTTTCAAAAATTTTGGCACAAACTTTGTTCTATTTTCCAAGATTTTCTTGACCGGACAAGCATAGAGAAAACCGGACTGTCCGGTCGAAAACTGAATATCTGACAACCATAACCACAGCCCCAGCACAAGATAATCAATGCTTATGAAATGATTGGGAATTACTTCTACAAGTTTTTATTTATTCATTTATTTATTTATTTAGTCAAAAACAGTCAAAAGCTGTATGTGACGTATCGGGGAGAAAATCATCTGCGCACGCTCTCTTGAGTTTCAGAATCACTTCCCAATAATTTAGCTATTAATAGTTGAAAATAATACTAATAATAATAATAATAATAACAATAATAATAATAATAATAATAAAAACAAATTTAAAAAAGCGAGAGTTTAACATTTCAAAAACTAGATATTTTCGTTGCCAAATTATAGGAAACTTATTTTTAACGGTAAAGGAACGAACAGATTTGATTTTTCTGTATTGCTAACAAATTAGAAACTCACCCTAAGCTCTACTACCACTACAAGCAAAAGGAAAGTTCAACAAAACGTGCGCATAGTGAAGCTACATATACGTCCAGAAGCAAATCAAGGGGCCATCTCAGCATTTGCTCAATGGATCAGGGAAACGGGACAAAAACCCGATCGAGATGGGGGTCATTGACCCGGAAGCTGAAGTACATTACTTATTACAGGCATATTAAGTCTTTTTTTAAAATTATACAATGCAAATGTAAACTAATTCATTATACTATATCTTGGTTTTGTTAAAGTAAACATTATTTTTCGTTTTGATGATCAGTATAGTCTCTAATTGTATAGACACAATTTTGTAGCAGAAAAGATTACTCACTGACCACACGTTCCAATATCATTTGGCAGGAATAAGTTACAAAATAACGGTTCACGTGACTGAATAAGTGTCCCAAGTGTACATCACCTCTCTCGTTTGCGGCTCTTCCTTCCATTGCCCTCTTTGCTCTCGCCTGCGTCTTCCTTTCCTTCATTACCTCATCCACGGTTAATTGGGCCGTGTTTGTTGGCTCATTTCCTGCCAGGGGCGTCCGCCAGAGATATGATCGGGATAATAAACCGGTTTATCTCCTCTGGCTGACGGATACGGCCCTTCCCAGGAAACATCCCCAAGAGACGGAGGCAATCACCGGAGCGACCACCAGACTTCGGTCGCGCAAAATTAGTACTGAGAATTGATTTTCGACTTGTGCCTTCAAAAAAGGAGAGGAGAGTAATATTCCTTTCGATATCTCCCAGGATAAGAAATCACACATCTTTTTTTTTATATAAAAACGCACGATTCTGTTTATAAAATGTGAGGATCCGCTCAATCTTGAATAAAGACATACCATTGCAAGCCCCTCAGAATGGTTTTGATATCCAATGTTTCCAAATCAAGAAGTGCAGGCGTTTACCTGAAACAAATAAAATGTTGCTATTTAATAACATAGTGCTTCACAATAAAAGAGACACAAATTTGAAACTATTTTACAATAATTAGTACATCAATTCTTTCCACAGAGAGGTTACTACCTTTTAAATATAAAGTGAATTTTATTTAAAGCGGAATGTCCTAATTTGGTTTGTTAATCAAAACAGCTATTAAATATAGTTTACATCCGTATTCTTGAATAACATATCTGAATCCCATGTCTTAAAAATGGTGAGAACTAGTACTAATCCTACAAATAAACCGAATTTCTAAAGAAAATGTAAACATTACGAAATAAAATTATACACTTACAACCTACCTTTACTCAATGAAATACTTTCTTATACATTTCATTGCAATAATGTAATGAAACTGAACACAATGATGGCAATGCATTTTCTCAAATTGAAGGTTCGTGAGCCTGCCTGTAGATGAGCGAGAACGCCTAAGCCTTTATATCCTCCACTTTCCCTGATCAGAGCGCAATAATGATGGTTTGCAGTTGCCTTGCACTATACAAATGATTCCTGAAGGCTGATTAATGGAAAGAGCTCAATGATTGTATGGGGGATATTGGGGGTCAGATGTGACAGGTGCTGATATGAAAAGCCAACCCCCGCCATCACCACATTGTGAAAACTCCGGCATCTTAAGCGGCATTAAACTGTCCACATACGTCAAACAGCGAGCGACCGCTCTTCGAAACCCGACGGGATGTTGGCTGCTTCCTCCGTGCTGGCCCCACCCAAAGCATACCGGTCTTTTGGGCACAACAAAGGAACCGACCATACGACGAGCTCCACGGCCATAACAATTCAATATTACGATAATAATAATAATAATAATAATAATAATAATAATAATAATAATAATAATAATAATAATAATAATAATAATAATGCTAGTCCGGATAGCCGAGATCGCTAAGGCAGTAGTGTCTTGGCGATCTCGGAGGGAAGGATCGCGGATTCTAGTCCCACCTCGGGCATGGGTGTGTTTGTATATGTCTGTGAGTGCCGTCCACTCATCCTTCATAATCATCATCATCATCATTCCAGCTTCCATCTCCCTAGGACTAACAACCCTGGGGTATAAAAATCGGACTCAGCCTAATGCTGATCCCCCTGATTAGTTACATGCAAGACTTAAAGATACTGATCCCGTGCAAGTGCATGTCCTGCGTGATCCAAATTGCCTATCCGCGAGCAATAATAATAATAACAATAATAATAATAAATAATAAATAATACTTCTCTGTCAGAGATATCAAAGTGAACATGCACGTAAAATAATGCCAGAGTGAGGACACTCACTGGGAAGCTCGTTTTTGCCAGAGCCTTTGCCGACTGACGAATGCTGTAGTTTTTGTCAACAATGATATACTTAAGAGTGGGAATATATTTTCAGAAAACGCCGATATTTATAACTAAAACACCAGACATAGTAGTGTATTCATCAGGTGACAGTATCAACAGCGCATTACAAAAAATTCACATACAAGACATTTATATTATTTTACAACACTTTGCCAGATCACATTAAAAGATTAAATTCGATAGAAAAGTTTAAATCCCAAGTAAAATTGTTTCTGCTGCATAACTGTTTCTATACAATTAGAGATTGCACTGGGCATCAAAAGGAAAGTAACATTAATTTTAACAGCGATTTTTAATGTATTATTTATCATTTGGATTGTATAATTCTACAGAACCTTTAACAAGTATTGTCCGCAGCTTCTGGATCAATGACCCCCAACTCAATCAGGTTTTTCGTCCAGTTTCCCTGATCCATTGAGCAAATGCTGAGATGGTCCCTTGTTTTGCTTCTGGACAAAAATGAAACTTCATTATCTGTGCACGTCTTCTAGAGTCTAGTGGGAAATATAGTAATTCAAATTATCGTTCTCCACGTTGTCGAGGCAAGAAGCAATATTCCTTCACGAAGGGCATGATGAGAAATAGGAAAAATTTATAGTTGATTTGCTCTTGAAAATATATTTTATTACATCGGAGAGAATATTTTGTTAACAATCCGCGCAAAAACCGCTTATTTCTTTCTGTATCACAAATTCAATAGTATATGGCTTTGGGTAGAGATAAGAAATTATGTAACGTGCACAGAATTCACTTCTCCCCGTAGCGTCACACATCGTTTTTAACTGTTTTTGACGTTAAATAAATAGATAAATTAATAAATAATAAGTAAATAAATAATTAATAAGTAAATAACTAATTAGCGAAATAAATAAGAGCCTGCACCGTCGAGGACACGTGCCGACGAACCGCGTTTTGCCTCGTGGCTGCACTAGATGGCAGCAAGCACTTGCTGCGAAAGCACAGCACATTTCTTATCCGCCTCCGACTGTTTATCGGGAAGCTACAAGCTGTTCCCCGAACATATACGAGAAACTGCATTTCCTGTATGTCCGGTCACTTGCTCTCTGCCCAGAAGAGCGTAAAATAAACAAAAAGAACGTTCACTTCCACTGCCACTAATATATTGAAGTGTTTTTTTGTGGGAGGCCATGCATGCTTTGGAAGATGTGTATCTTAGTTATACACACGACCTACGAGGGGATCTGTAAGAGTCAAGCTACAATAGGCACTACATACTTCTGGTGGGCCATGTGTATAGAAATTATACACATTTGATATGCGTAGAAAATAACATTTAAACGGAAACTATACAGAAATTACAATTAAAAACGACTAAAAATTTTAATTGAATAAAAAAAAAGTGATGTAGGATGACAACTCTAGACAACGTAAGAAATGACTTGTACGAGCCGAAATCATCATGGAATAAATAAACTTTCACTGTGGTGTCATCTACGAACTAAACACAACGCTCTTGGACGCCAGAGTAACACTGTGCAATTTGAAAACGCCAGAAATGTGCATGAAAAGTATACATGGGTGGAAGAACTTATTTTTCATATTGATACACGTGGTCTCCTGTGGACAATTTGCTTCGCATAAAATATAAACACATGGCAGGTAACGCGTTCAATAGTCCAAGTATCGATTTATTACAGAACTAAAATGAAAGCCAATGAAAGTTATAAAACATGAGGGAGGCCAAAGAGGGGAATTAAAATGTGATACATACCCATACACGCATCCTAAAAAACCTAAATTATCTTATTAAAATTGTTCATACTTTCAACGAAAACAATAAAATGAAATGTATAAATTTCTAATCATATTCAACAAATATACAATGTCAACAAATTAGTCAAAACAATTCGTAAAAAATAGACGAATGTTAACATTTTATTTACTTGCAAAATAAAGTGTACTCAACAAAGACGTTCGAAACTAGTGTCGTTCTAAAGACGATAATACTCATCAAAGAAGCTGCTAAATGACACAAATTAATAACCCTTCCTTCTCTGGCCTTCAATAATTTCTAAGTGCTCATGCAAATCTCCCGTGAAATATTATATACAAACTAGCACAAAATTATTTCTCGCTAAGTAATTCCTTGATTATGAGAATGAAGTATGAGTATCAATGGGCTGTAACAATTTAAAGTTTCCCAGAAACAGATTCACGCACAACCCTGCAATTATCAGCGTATACACTGGGGCACCGTATGAAGAGAAGGAAGCACGGCAGCCAATACTGCATGCGTGCCCCACTTCCATGCAGGTCTTCCAAAGCCCCGATGACGCAACTGAAGTTCTACGAGGAAGAGAGCAAGCGACCAAGCCGATTTTGATCCCTCCCTTCTGTTTCAATGGCGGCCACGCAAACGCAGCCGTTCAAGAGCTACCAGCAGAGCACAGGACCCACACGAACTCTGAAGTCGCAGAAGAGCCCTTTCCACTTTCGAAATCAAACGCTCTTCCCAACTTCACAATTTCCACTGTACGGCGAAGTTGAGATTTTGGTTCTACATAAAATCCCTGGATAACCCGTCAGGTTGCCCAATTTCTGGACGCCACTGACATCTATAGTTAGAGTGACTTGTTGTATAGTGGGCGTCAGGTTTTCTTGGAGATATTCGGTTTCGCCTGCTTGTCATTCCACCATCACTCCATTACCATTCGAATCGTATTAATATCCTCAGCACCCGTCACCATGCCATCAAAAGCACTCATTTCAAGTGTAACCAACGGTAGGCAAGGCTCTGCGAACCATGTTTACGACGAGATGAGCTATATCATCTCAAAAGATTAAAATTAAAAATATTGTATATGCAATAGCGAAAATTAGAAACAAAATTCAGAAAAATTAGAGAGTTTAAAATTAAGAGAAATTATGAAAAAGAAAATAGTGATTCACACGGCGAGGAGTGGAGATATTGAAGCTTGCAGTCATAAATATGTAGATAAATATGAAGAATCCAAAGCATTGGTATACACATATTGTAAACAAAGGGACATTTAAGTAACGGTTGTTTACATTTAGTGTCAGCAGGTAATTTAAAAGATATAGTGAGTCTATGAGAACACAATGTATTTCTATAAACAGTTGAGACAGCTTAATAGAAATACGGAGTACATATGAATTAAGACTCACACAGACCGAAGCGGAAGATTCGCAGCCTACGCGGATTGGCCGCAGCGGAAGTTTCGCGTCACGTGTTGCCATATGAGCACGTTCAGACCTGCGCGGCAGGCGAGCGTCGCGACAACGGATTGGCAGCGTTTAATCGGCGGCGAAATTTGTAACGCAGTCAGACGCGTTTCTTTCGCAACAGCTTAGTTTCGTGGACGTCCGCCTATGTTCGGGAGTCTTCGCTCCCCTCTGGGTCGAGCGACCTTGCCAACTGTCACCAAACGCTGACTCATAATTGACGATCCGGTGTGAACGGTCCCGCGAATTCCGCGGCCGCGTCTAGCTCGGATCTATCCGCACCGCACCCGCTGCGGATCTACCGCGCCGGTCTGTGAGAGCCTTAAGGCAAGTGTATTGCTATTATAATGTCTAAAACAAAAAATAAGACGGACAAAAGGCTGCAGGCATTGGCAGAAGTATGAACACGGTGTAGATATTCGTGGAGATTCGATGGATAGAGCATGTGACAGAGATTTTGAAGATCCCTCACAGAAGTAATAAGAGGAATAACTAGTGATAGAATTCGGAGTAGTAAAGAAATTAAAATAAGAGCAATAGTACGTACGTCGTAATAGAGCGAGGGTAAATAAGATAGAATATAACGGACACGCAAGATGACAGTAGCCAAATATGCAGAGCAACATTAGAAGTCAAAGAATTTTTTTAAATATTTGTAAGAAGATCAAGTTTTGCAGCTAGCATTGTAAATCGATGTTTTTTATAATTATCAATAGAATGAGAAAAACATCATGGACTTGCGTAATATTGAAATTAATTTAAGAATGTCCGAATGATAATTTGGATCGAAGACGTGAATGAAAATTTCATTTTTCTTTCTTATTTGTTTTTTTTAGAAAAGTAGTATAAATGTGTTTCATGTTTATTTAAAAGATGACAGCAAAGCCAATGGATGAGAAACATTATATTTAATTGAAAAGATGTAAATTATGCAGTTGTGAATTATCATGGAATACTGAAAGTAACATATGAGAAGAGGTAACAATATACGTTGAAACTCTGCATAGGCATCTCTTTCACTGGCCCACAAATAATAATGTATTTTCCATGGTTATCAAAGAACCTTTCATCAAAGATAAGTAGTTTGCAAGCTAGCCGAGAATAGAAACAAAATGATAAGCCAGGCAACAACAAGATAACATTGAAATCGAGTAAACAGAAGTATTAAATTAGTGTAAATACATTGACAAGGTTTTTAAAATTTTTAGGGGAAAATATTTAGAACAAATTGCAATATACAACACGTACATTTCATAAAAATTCATAATATATTTCGATAGATCACGGTGGGTGCAATGAGGTGGATGCAGTACTCGCGCCTCGGGGTTTGCTCTTCAGTCCGGGTGACCACCAACTGGGTCTCCACATGGCGCCATCTCCCTCGAAAAAGGATCTCTCCCACGTTTTTCCCTTCCGAACGGATTTGGAAACCTAGCAAAACGGCGCCTTCCTGGTTAATGGATCGGTTGACTGGTGCTCTTACTCGTATAAAGCATTGCGCTTTGACAAATTCAGACGTCAGCGTGACCGTGCCCTTTTACGCACTCGATGGGGGTCCGTGCGAGGGTAAAGCCAAAGACGAAGCAGACCCCCTGGGCTCCGAAACTCCCCTGACACAATTGGGCAGCAGGAGTACACACGCGGAGCCGAAGTCTGCACTTCGAGGTTGTTCACGGAATTTAGACGAACCAACCTCAAATGCATATTGATGTGCTTTTGTCTTGTAATCTTAACCAAACGTCAATAACTTCTGTTTTGTGTTAATACTTTTAATCATCGAACATTAGTATAAATGATCATACAGTAACTTTGCAGTTACAAACTTGTAGAGTCAATAGTGCTCAGATAAGGAGAACACGTCCATCATGAGGTCTGTCACATCTGTAACTAATAAACATTTCTAGTGGTTTATATGGCAGTAAGTATTATCTATTGTTGTAGAAAGTAAATATTGAGTAGTATGGCTTCATTATATTGGAACATCAGGTCAGATATATCCCGTCTAAGATCATCTCTCGTCATTCACCCATCATGACCACATCTATTGTACAATAGACAACAGTAAACCATCAATGTGCTCACTTGCCAAGAATAGGGAGGTCACAAAGTCGAAAGTCACCTCTCTCGCCTGCACTTTAGAAATGAATACGGCGTTCATAAGCACCGTGTTCGAAATGTATTTAGCTACTGGCAACGAACAATTCATAGGAACTCATTGAACGAAATAATTAAATGAAAAGTGAAATTAAAATAAAAATGCATCATTACAATTCATTTTTCAATAAAACACCAATGGTACAGGTAAAAAAATGAAATGAATGCAAGGTGCAAACAACGTATGTGATTGTGGACCTACGTAACGCACCCGAAATGAAATGATGCGTGATAAAATTTAGAAAACAGAAAATGGTGTAAACAACTATGATAAACGACCAGCAGAAGATACCAAGCTTCAGCAACAAAATATCTACCGAAAAGGAAATGACGTGGCTAGCATACTGAAATGAACCCTTATTTATTTCCAAGAAACAAAACAATTCTAAATATGTTGAAGTTTATATATTTGAGAAAATAAGCTTGTTGATTAATTTACATTTTTGGATAGATCAATTTTTGGAAAGTCTCCTCACAGTTCGATCGGGTTCGTTGAATCCACAGTATTAAAGAATGTTGCATGATTCATGTCCTGTCATGCTTTTTGTGAAATAGCGTTCTAGAATATCACAATTTCCATCACGACCAAAACCGGTTAATCGATGACGGAACACGAATCCGCATAAATTCGTGTGTTTCTCAAGTGTGAATTTTAAACGCGCTCATTATGAATCGCCTTATCTCACGTGCTTCCCCCGCATCGCATGCACACCGCCCATGCATATGCATGAGTTTATCTTCAGATTTATTACGCGGCTCCCTCCGCGCCCATGAGGGTCGCGCGACACAAACACATACACACACGGACATACACACATACACACACACATGCGCGCACGTCTCCTGTGGCGATTGCGATGCTGCCTGAGTGAGCACATCATCCCTCTTGGACTCTCCTGATCACGAACTGCTCGTGGGGGATAAATCCCAGCCACTGGGTGTCCCAGCAGTCGGCATTCAAAAGTCCATGTCTCCGTTGACTGCAGGGTTTGGATGTTTAAGTTTTTATATATTTTGTACCTTTTCTCCCAATTTTTAAAAAGTTCTCGTGCGTTTTTAGTGAGTGTGATATTTTATTTTCACCGTAATATTTACAAAACTGAAGTAAGACCTGAATATCTAAAACAATATGAAGAAGTTACGTAGGTGGCGTTGATTAAACCCCAGTAATATTCATGTTTTCTTCCGGGCTGATGGGCCGTGGTCCAATTGACTTTGAACTGCCAAACGTGTCGCCCACGACTGCGGTGGGCATCTTCAGTGGCGAGGTGTCGGGCGAAGTGTCCGGGACGGCGGCAGACTGGCGACTGTCAGCTGTCATCCTGGACACTTCGCCCGAGACCTCGCCACTGAAGATGCCCACCGCAGTCGTGGGAGAAACCTTTGGCAGTTCAAAGCCAATTGGACCACGGCCCATCAGCCCGGAAGAAAACATGAATATTGACTCCGGCCGTGAAAGCCTTCAATACTTTATAAACTCCAGTAATATTCGATCCAGGACGCCATACTTTTCTTCTACAAAGATGACAACACTTGATTGTTCTGGAACATTTGAAATACAACAGAATATATGACCGCAGAACGATCAATAATGATACTGCTTTGAACATAAAAAGAAGTGAAGTGTTTAGTCCGTATTACCGCATTTTTAATAATAAATTTGCAAACACCTACTACCGTATTACATTGAAACTTATATTACATTTGAAGAACGTCAAGTAAATACGAGGAAAACCAGAATTGTGAGTAACGTTAGAGAACGGAAGCACATGCACGTTCGACTTTGCAAATTTACGTTCTCAAACGTGCAATTACAAAGGAAGAATCAAATGTTACTGTAAAAGATTTTGTGACAGTATTTTCGTAACTAATTGAGAATGATTTTATATTAGGATTAGAGAATAACGCTGAAGAATAGCTTACAGGTGATCTCTTTTTACGGCGATTACAATTTTCAAATTGGAATAATCTTTTACGACGATTACAATTTTGCAATTGCAGTTAATATCCCGTATGGAGGTAAAATGCCAGGTCATTGAGTGATGGGAATTTTGGAACCGAAGTTAGTTAGTTAGTTAATGCCTTATTTTACGTGGCGAGACTCGGGCCATCAGGCCCGCTCTTCCGTCTAACCACGCAAATTTCGCTACGCTCCTTTCACCACCTAGCGAAGAAAGGAGGTATTATCTTGGGCGACGAAACAGGCAGAACTCAATTTTGCTCAGAGGCTTCATTTAGACTTGAGGATTTTTACATGCAGTAAATCTACTACATGGGCCAGCCAGCTTTACTTCCCCTCCGAAACAACAGTACAACAGTCAGGGTACAACAGTCCGATACGCTAACCGTTATACCACCGAATCCGCCCTACTACTAAGTATAACATTATGAGCGACAATTCATTGGTATGTCCAACGCCAGAGACTGTAGAATTTATTTGAAGCAATGCATGATATTTTGATATTTTCATCACATGAAACAATTTTTAAAAGAGTTTACAGCGCAGCGTCGGCGACACTACATCCAACTAGAATACAACAATATTCTACTCTTTAATAGGTGTTTACTCTTACCCATTCGGTCATAACATCTAAATATGTAGACATTTTAATTTAAATTACAGTGTGATCAATTTTATTCCGCATTTTTCTGATCTTTTATAATTTTATTTACAAAAAACTAAAAAATGGCCTATTCTGAAAACCTAACATTGATTTAAAAAAACTGGAAATTTCGGCTCTACTTTTCAGTATCTCTTATATTCCCTTGTATGAGCATGTGCTCCAAACTATCAACAATATCTCTGTTAGTATTTAGTATGTTTTGATGATTTTCTTACTTTCCCGCATACAACATATTTTGTGTTTAAGAAAGTCGAGTAAACTCCATCAAAATGAATGGAAGTCGCCAGGTGTTCATCACTTTCTGATTTTTTTACAATTGTGCTCCAAAAGTAATGTAAATACGGCGTGTCCTTCAAATATCCCACCCATATGATTATTAAATTCAAAAGAAAATTCGCCTCTCACCGCCTTCTATATTCCTCTTTCCCTGTAACCCTGCTTTTTCTTCAAACTTTTCTCTCATCTCCGTTTCCAGTATTCTCTTTTACTTTCCGCTCTCTCTCTCTCTCCTTCCCTCTTTTCGTCTTCTTGCCATGCAGCTCCCTTTTCTTTCTGTTCTCATCGAGATATCTTTTTCTTCTCTCCATCTCTCTCTTCCTCTCTCACTCCCTTTCTCCCTCTCCAACTCCCTCTCCCTCTCCATCTCTCCCTCCCTCTCCATCTATCCCTCCCTCTCCATCTCTCCCTCCCTCCTTAATCTCTCTCTCACTCTCCATCTCTCCCTCCCTCTCCATCTCTCCCTCCCTCTCCATCTCTCCCTCCCTCTCCATCTCTCCCTCCCTCTCCATCTCTCCCTCCCTCTCCATCTCTCTCTCTCCCCATTCGACTCTTTTCATTGGATCTCTCTCTATCCCTCTCTCTCTCTGGTCTCTTTCATTTCTTCTTTTATCCCTCTCACTGTGTAAAATTTTTGTTTTCCTCTTATTCGTGTACTACACCTACCAGAAGACTGTAGAACAGCTTTTCGGAGGAAAGGATGAATTAAACATGGTGGCCTCATATATTCCATGGCGGAATTCCAGGAGGCTTGAAAACATTGTAATTCACAGCGCTAGCAACTTGAGCAGTTTTTTATCCGCTCTCTGCGTTAACCGCCCGACTTGCACTCCTGTTTATTTATCTGGACCTTCTACATTTTTGTGAAAGCATACACAACCTCTAGACTCTTGCGCAAACAAACAACCTCGCCAGTGTAAAGATACGAAATTTTTAGACATTCATCGACTATTGCTACTAATGTGGGTAAAAAAACTGTAAGACGAATAAGTAAATATATAAAATATTACATGTGTTAGTTAAAATACAACTTCTTTTCCCGTTGCATCAAATATCACAAGGGTCGTCCACTTTCTTTAAGGCCGGAAGACATGTAATTTAATCCACCATGATTTCACGATCTACGGCAGGGTAGTGTAATATTCAGGGCATGCGTTTGCACTTCCATGAGTTTGTATGTAAATATGTAAGTCGTGTGTAATTTTCCTAGCAAGTGTAGCCTCCGCGCGTTCGGTGGTCGATTTAGACCTTGTCTGCTTACTTTGAGTTCTATACATTTTTAATCCGGAACACACCATTCGCAAAACGGTCGCTTTTCATGCATCTCTATTTATAGGAGGTCTTTTCAATTTCCAGTATGGAGGACACACAACACCATACGGTACTTTTTCGGTATATAATTTTTCTTTGGTCTACCCCTGTTGTTTTATACTTCCAGTTTTCCTTTAACTGCGATCCTAACAAATTTACACAATTCCTATTCTCTCTAATTGTCTGATATTTATTGTGGATCAAAGAGTGGGGCTTTCTTCTATATTCGTGTCACTTCGAAATTAGTTAATTTCTATCAACCTTCCCCTAATGTTTCACTCTATTCCGTGGGATATCACACGCAGTAAATGCTCCAATTTTATGTTCATTTGGAGAAAGGTTACTTCTTTTCTGAACTAAGTCATTTTTCATCACTATTCCTGACATCAATATATTCTGTCCCTTTATTGTTCCTCCTCCCCAGTCATTATTCCTTCCCTTCCAAATCAGGCGAATTGCTACAGATTATTCAATTGCTTAACAGCACGAGCTTCCTCATGCCTGATCACTGAATTTCTCCGCAGTAATTCCGTATATTTTGGTGCAGACGCGTAGGTCCGCATGTGGGACTGTTAGCCTTAGCTCATTGCAGTTGTCTCTGTAGCCACTCTGGCCCGGAGGTCCCGAGCTCGCGTCCCGCCAGTGGCGGAATTTCGACACTATCCATGTAGATAGGTCGAAAGGCCTGGAGGAGAATACCAGCGGCCAACGGCTCTGATTGGAAGTTTTCCATGGTTTCTCCGATCAACGTCAGTCAAATGCTGGAGTAGTACCCAACAAATGGGTCACGGACAGCGCGTAATATTTCCTTCCTCATTCTTGACACCTCCTCTGCTATTATACACACGGGGAAAGATCACCGCCATCTCGCGAGGAAAAACATGCACAACACTAACGGGACGAATGACCAAAGCGGTTGACGCGCCCGGAAACACGAAAAAATCAATCAATCAATCAAAATGCAGCGATTTGGAGCGGGTTGTTTCGCCGCGCCTTCGGCTTCGCTCCCCCGCGCTTTACGAGTGTTTGGGAGGGGCTCTGGAAATAGCCGCGGGCGCCGCCGCGGCGGGAGCCGCCTTTCGGACCGACCTGCGCGGCCTTTGAAGAAGGCGGCCGCGCCCAACGCGGGAAATCGCTTCGAGCCGCCGGAAGCCGCGCACTGCAGGACGAGGCGGTCTTTCCGCAAGCGTTTTGGGGAGCGCCGTGGAGTTCAGATTGCGGCCGGCCGATTGCCACTGTTGTAAAACAACGGATCGCGCTTTAAGATGATGAGTAGCCGCCGGAGAGATGTACAATTGATATCGATGTTTTCAGCGGAGTGGACAGTAAAGTATGTTTGAATCTGGAACGCAGTCCATCAGACACCATCTAAAATGTTAACAAATCAGAATTATGTTGAAATGCAGATTTAAAGCTGGTGAATATCAGGTTTGAGGAGTTTAGCGGTTTACTAGTTGTGAACATATAGGGAATATATTTTCAGAAAACGTCGATGTCTATTTCTATAACGCTCGACGTAGAAATCATATTCATCAGGTGACAGTATCAACAGCTCATTACAAAAAATTCACATACAATACATGTACATTATTTTACAGCACTTTGCCAGATGACATTAAATGATTAAATTCGACAAAAAAGTTTAAATTCAAAGTGAAATCGTTTCTGCTTCATAACTGTTTCTATACAATTGGAGACTATACTCGCATCACAAGGAAAATAACATTGATTTTAAGAGTGATATTTAATATATTATTTACCATTTGGACTGTATAATTAACAATATGTAATATTGTTAGTAATATATATATATATATATATATATATATATATATATATATATATATAAACAGTATGTAAGAAGTATTGTATCGCAGCTTCTGTGTCAATGACCCCCATCTCGATCAGGTTTTTCGTCCAGTTTCCCTGGTTCATTGAGCATATGCTGAGATGGCCCTTTGTTTTGCTTCTGGGCATAAATGAAACTACATTATCTGTGCATGTCTTCTAGAATTCGGTGTGAAATGTAGTTATTCAAATTATCGTTTCCTTGTTGTCGCGGCAGGAAGTATTATTCCTTGACGAAGGACATCATGGATAAGAGTCCAAAATTTATTGCTTATTTATCCTTGAAAATAGATGTTATTACATGGGAGCGTTGTTTTTTTAAGTTAATTGAAAAGTCAAGTAGTATATGACATAGTGTAGGGATCACACAATTTTGAAAACGTGCACAGAATTCATTTCTTCCCACAGCAGGCCATACACAGTTTTAACTGTTTTTTTACATAAAAATAAATAAAATAAATAGGCACTCAAATAATTAAATTGGGCGCCTAATCTCGAATGGAAACAATTAGAACACTTCTTTGGGATAAACTAACAGCAAAAGACGTACATTTTGAACGTCCTGCACTCGAGATAATATATTTTTCCCTCAAAAACCGCCGACTGTACAACAGAAAGAAATAATCAATTTGCTTAAGAATACAAGCTCGAACTACTTCAAAAATGGCCATGAGAGTGCAGCACCTCCCCGGAACTCCCCGTACGGCTGAAGCGAGGACCCCCTCCCCAGACTTCCCAATTGTCGTTCCAAGAAATTAGCTCCTTGCAACTTAAGACGCTAGGAATGTTCATTGTTGAAAAGTCAGCGGCCGAGCCATCTGGGCAGTGGATCGCATCGTTCGTGAAAACAAGGACATACTAGCGTATTGGCGGCAAGGAATGTTGAATTATTTATGCACATTCGGTGACTTGTTTATGATGCTCCTAGGCGCTATATTTTCTATCATCCCGCTATTTTGGCGCGTCAGAACAGAGCAAAATCTTCAAGGTCCATACTAGTTCATACACGCATGAATAATGGAATAAAGCAAGAGAGGTAATCGATTCCTTTCTCCCAGAACACAGGTAACACGGATATTTTCTTCAAATACTTAATGTTAAAAGCAGATTCTAGTAACAATTTTCTTCAAATACTTAATGTTAAAAGCAGATTCTAGCAACAATGTGTGCTGATAGTCTTAATACGAGTATTTGTCTTTTGAGAATCCTTTCTTGCACGGAAAACTAAGAAAGACGTTTTTAGATGTCTTTTCCCAAACTTTCCAGCTCTCCCACAACCAGTGATTTCGACGCCTTAACACTAGAATTATAAATAAAATCCACTCTCCAGTCTAATAATTACACGCATTTATTACAAATACATTCCATGTACACTGAACACTAAATTATTTTGTTATTGATGTCTAAGTCATTTTGTAAGGAAGAACTTGTTTCCACCTAATGCAGAGGATTTTTTCTAAATATAAAAGTGTATTAATGAAATAAACGCGCGTCAAGAAACTGCCACAACATACAAAATAATATCACTACAAATTAGACACTCAGTCTACAAATTATGTGGAGTTTCTTGGAGTTGCCTACGAAAGGGTGCGTTAATGCTTCTGACTTAAAGTGCGCAATTGCAGTTCTCTCACCTTGTTCGGATGTGGCAAGGAAGCAACTAGACCCACGTTTCTCGAAACAAGCAAATTTGCCTCCATCACTGTACTGAGTTCACTCACTGCCTCCTGGCAAACGTTCTCTGCAGGACTTAACGAAAGTTCATCGTTTCCTTACGTAGCTGGGTTCTACCCTACTCTCTCGCATTCAACATTCTGCTGAAATGATTGATTGATTTTCGTGTTTCCGGGCGCGTCAACTTTTCGGTCATTAGTCCCGTTCGTGTAGTGCATGTTTTTTTCTCGGGAGATAGCAGTGATCTCCCCATCCCCGCTGGATGGCGAGGTCCGGCGCCGACCTACCGTTGGCTAGTGGGGTTTCCCCCTAACCAGGACTCTCCCACGAGCGAGGCACCGCCCCAGCCGAGACAAGCTCTAAGCTCCCGACCGGTCTCCCGGAATATGTGGTACTGTAGAGCATGTTAGTGTGTGTGTGTGTGTGTGTGTGTGAGAGAGAGTAAGGGGAGAGGATAGGACAAGGAAGAGGAAGGAAAGATCGCGCGCGGTCCGTGGCCCATTTGGTAGGGTACTGCTCCGGCATTCGCCTGGTGTTGATCGGAGAAACCACGTAAAACTACCGATTAGAGCAGCCGGCCGCTGGAATTCTCCTCCAGACAGCGACTGAATTCGACCTAGCTGAAAAGCTAGTATCGAAAATCCTGCCGCCGTCAGGACTCGAACCTACGACCTCCCGGTCAGAGACGCTGCAACGATTCTGCTGAAACGAACAACAAACTAAACTCCGTCCGACGTTGCGGAAAATACGTGATCTTACAAGAACTCTCGCATGTGGTAGCGGACTTTGCGGAATATTAGTATTAGGACACAAACAAAAGAGAACTGCTATTACAGATGCGGGGAGGCGCTAGACCGAAGTGAACACTGCAACAGCTAGGCCGGACAGAAGAAAACGATCTACGAGGAACTGACTCAAAACTACCCAGACAGCCGATTCCTGGTTCGCAGTTCTCGTGTACGGAGAAGTATCGACTTTTGGTCATTCTGGTAGCTCGCGCTTTTTTGCGGGAGTCCCAACAAAGCCTGTCATTAAATTTAAAGCACAATCGAACATTATCATTAAGTACATGTTTTGTATTCAAGAACTCAGGCGATTAAGCAGCAGGTTTCATTCATCTTCATTAATTCACTAATACAATTTCTTTCAAATCTTCAAGAACAATGAATTCTCCCTACTAAAGTTAATAAAAAATTTAAGTGCTATCCCTTCAATTCACGAAGTTATTTCAGAGACAAAAATATAATGCACCATCTTTTAATTCCAATTGCCAACTCACAACCATGAAAACTATATAGTACTTGCAGTCCGGAAGATGGCGCGTCCTAGGCACAGAAGCTAGCCTTTCAGCCGTGATAAAAGCTTCCTCCATACCACTTACCATACCTTCCGCATGGCAAAATAGGTGAAATGGCATTTTTCCCTGAAGAAGGTCGCAGTATGACGGCCGAAATGTTGGCATCTATGCGATGCGGCGTCTTCCAAATACCCAAGAATAGTATATTGACTCTGGTCAAGGAATCCTTCGGTTTCTTTCCCAAACAAGACCAAACTCGACCATAACCAATGCATTTACAATATAAACATTCCATGATAGGGTTTATATGATTATTATTGCTTACATTTCTCTAATAAAATATTAGACATTTCTTATGTAACCTTCTATGAGCAGAACTGGCCTCTGTGAAAAGAGGAAAATTGCTTCGGGGGCTGGACGAAGCTTGCAGGTTGATGCATGCCTACGCAAACGTTGCTGGCTGCGACGCCCAACTTCTCATGAGGTTGGCAAAGGAACACAGGCTGCATTCAGACGGCATTCATTGGTGAGCAACAGCGGACCTCGCGTAAAGATGTAGACCGATAAGAGGCCGTTCCTAAATGCAGCGGGCTTATCCTATCTATTTTTGATTAAAAAAATACTGTTGAACATATCACTCAATTGAAAATGTGGTACTATCGAATATTATCTTTATGCATTATTTTATGTTCTAATATCGAATATAATCGTAATGCATTTAATATAACATTGTTCTATTTTACTATTGCAAAGTAAACCGTTCTTCCTTTGTTGTCATGGGCAAAACCACGACTGAAGTTACGTAATGTCTCATTACAAAAGAGGTACTTTCTTTCCTTAATTATTGCAATAAATAATTTCTACATCAGCTCGATACGGCACGTTTGAATTATGCAGGGCTACTTCCACCGTTAAAGTTTGTTCTGAGACGTTAACGGGCACATTTGTATTTCGACGAGGGGGAGATCTTGACTTCGAGGCGGAGCGTTGGTGATTCTACCTCTATTGCGATTTCTTTGCTAAACACTCGTCCTATATTTAGCATAGGACTTAACCCTCAGACCTTTCGTACAATTGGAGGTCATGGGAGAGGTGAGAGAATCTACGACTACTCTTCGATGTTCGAAACACGAGTTGCGCCTTGTCTTGTGAGCCTGGCAATGAAGGACAACGAAGAGAGGGGTTGTTCTTGGAATATCCTTCAGTGAAACCAGCCAATTCGAAGACGTCCCTTAATCAAAATATTTTTCTCAGATCATCATCATCATCATCATCATCATCTTCTTCTTCTTCTTCTTCTTCTTAATATTATTATTATTAATATTATTATTATTATTATTATTATTATTATTATTATTATTATTATTATTATTATTATTATTAAACGTGACGAAGTGTGCCAATTCATTAAAAAAGCCACTTTGTTGTAGAAATTGAATAAATTCATAGTAGTTTTAACCTCGCTTTTTAATATCATAATACACATTCTCTTCGCATTAAAAATTTCTCGCAATATTTATGGTATTCAACGAACGTTTTAGTGAAGAAACGAAGTTTACTGGATTCATTTTTATAAAATGCAGGTAAATAAAAATAAGTACTAATAAAAAGTAAGCTAAAGTTAGACTTCGACCGTCATCTTCGCCGTATTCCAAGAGTATCCAATATGAAGAGTCAGATCAAGCAAGCAGTTAATAATTTGTATTTTAGTTGTTAGTAATTTGAATTTTCAAAACTCTATTACGATTCATCGAAATAATAACTCTGATAATTGAAGCTGTTATCTTTCAGTTCTGAATAATTGTCGTCCATGAATTTTAGACTGCTTTAGTTGGGTGTGTAGTTTTGCCTCAACAAGTTGAAAATAATCACAAAGTGGTCCGAGAATTCGGAGACGATAAATGCTGATCTAGAAGCCGCAGTAGTTACTGTTTCTAACTGAAGTTCGGAGCTGTTCCTCGAAGTCTGACTACTTTGAAACTAGTTAGAAATCAGAACACTAAGGATGCTCCTGAATGTCCGAGTTAGCGCTTGAGTCAGCAACGACGCTTGAGCATAAACTTTATTCCATGGAACGTGAGTAGAGGCATCTTCCGGAAAAAATTTAAAGTGACGACAGAATTGGAAAACCTAGAGATCGTACAAATGTGTTCCAACAGATCATTCGTATCCTGCAAATACAAAGCGAATGCCGGAGCAGTAACATAACAAACGGGCCACGCGCGATCTTCCCTCTCCTTAAACATCCACTAACATTTACAAGAACTAGACTTCCACACGTATTCGGAGATCAAAGAGGAGTTTAGAGCTTATACAGAAGCTGGACGAGACTCCTGGACAAAATGTAGAGGTGCTAAAACAGTATGTTATTTCTCGCCCGCATTTTCAGACAAAGGTACGCGAAAATTACTCAAATATCCGAAAAATTGTACATGACCGTATTTCAAAATCTATCCTTAAGAAACAGATTTCATTACGGAAAAAAACTCTATCTTTAATATTTTAGCAGTAGGAAGACGCCGAAAAAATTTCGAACTTTTGCAATTTTCGAAAAATTAGGGTTTTAAACGAACATGAGACCTGCACCACTTCCTTAAACGTCCTTCACAGTTTCCAACAAGAAAATTTAATCAAAAACAATAGAACCATTTTTGTGAAAATTTTGAAAATGTCCCAGGGTCTTCATGTAAAGTACCAACTAAAATTAAAATATCGGTTTTAAATGCAAGGGGCCGTGAGATAAGCCAGATCGATTGGGGAATATCGATTTTGGAGAAAATTGTCTGAACGGTTTAGCCGTTAGCGTTGATCACAGACGGACAGACGTTTTGCTGTCATTCCATTTTTTAGTAACAAGAATCCACAAAACGTGGACCCTTGCCACTGCACAAGACTTCTCTTATCTCCTTATCCTATAAACTTATTTCCTCACCACTGCACAAGACACAAAGAGAGTCAATACTTTTTCCCGTGAAACTTGCAAGTTCAATTTGCATTGACATTGAATTTGAAAAAGAAACTGCAGGAATGTCTTCGAACTGGCGTTCGTCGGGAACTTCGCGATTTCAATTCTGGGACTTATTCCTTTGGGTTCAGCTCCAGACTGCCACTCGCCGCAAGCAAATTGCACGGAACTTCATGAGCGGCTGTGTTGATTTAACGTCCGACTCCATTTCCTGCGCAAAAGGTTACCAGAGCATTAACATTCAACGGAACTTCTTCGTTGCTGGGATGTTCCTCTAGAGTTCTGGTACAAGGTGGATAATGAGAATGACGAACAGTTCCCGAGGGCTTTGTTTCATTCCTTACCTTCATTTGGAACCTGAAAATTACGAACCATCAGTGTGCTGGCGTGTGATATCTGTGATGCAAAGGGACGCTGATAGACGTCTCTTCAAGAGAGAAGGTGATCTTTCCTCGGCCTGAATACCTCCATAAAATAACTATTCCATTTTCGGCCGCAGGAGTGACGGCCGATATGATTGATTACTCTCGAGGAGGAAAGGCTGGCACTTTCTCTTCAGATAAATGTACATCATTTTCGCGCATTTAAAGCTCGTGTTGTGGAAAACTTTATAGAAATAAATTTACTCATAGCTACAAAAATTTAATTTTCTCCAAAATATTTTCTTTGGTTATTAAAAAGAAGGGGGAAATTTATGAGGGCTTTCCTCCATCCCCCTAAGACAACGCTACTCAATTCGTTAATAACTCTAGATGTGGAGAAAATAAGAAATTCAACGTTATGACTCAATCTAATATCCATTATAGACCATTATATTTTATATGAAGTAATAAAACAATACATTGCGCTCCCAGTGATACTAAATTCTAATTATTTTTTTTAATAAACATTACAATATAGTCTTATAGACAAATAAGCAATTTTCTTTCGACCTAAACTACTATAAAATAAAATTTGTTGTAGGAGCTAGCCCATTAGAGTCCTCTTAGTTTCAAATTGAATTGAAAAGTCTTTGTGTTTGTAGAATCCTAATTAATAATGAAATATTAATATAACATTTTAAATGTCAATTCAAGGTGGACAGTAGGTGGACATTTTCAAGGTGGACATTTTAAATGTCAATTCAAGGTGGACAGACAGTTTAATCAACTGGCTACGAACGCACTCCGCGTCCTAAGATTCTTTTCTGAAAATCTGTTCTAAGTCCATCCCAAGGGTCTGCAATTGGGCTGGTTTGTCCCCTCCTCCTTGAGATAGAAAGATTCCGGCAGTACTGTAAGTACGCATATGTTGGTCAAAATTCAAATTGTTGCACTGTAATGGCAAGCAATGTAGCGTTGTTTTAATGGCGTGCACCGTACAATACTCATGACATGAGCAGTTTTCGCTTCTACCTGTCGCGAGTATTTAATCATGTTTGAGGAAAAGAGATAAAATTACAATGTAAGCAGGATATTTCGTCAGAGTTTACGGGGTTTGATACGAAATTTGTGATATTCTCGACAACATAAGAGAAGATCCTTTTTTATGTCGTAGCGTGAACGAGAAAATCATTCAGATTTTCCTAAAAGTATTCTTTTAGTATTGGCAGGAGAAAAACTTTGAATCACGAAGAAAATGGGTAATAGTTAGACATTACTTAATATTTCACATGTACTCGCAACTATAATCACACTATATAAATATGGAAATTATTATTATTATTATTATTATTATTATTATTATTATTATTATTATTATTATTATTATTATTTCACAACTCATTATTTATCGTAAGATACTATACTAATTATCTGATCCTTGCACTAACTGCACTTCAGAAATACCCGAAAATAATGAAAATTTATTAATAGCTTAACTTTTAATTAAACAAAATTAATAATCAGACTTCAATTCTTACAGAAGCGGTACATTCAATGGTTTCCATGATATGGGCAGTCGGTATGTCAGGGTTTTCATTCACTAAATTCCCTACCCTGTCTACAATGGATATGAAATTGTTTTATGAACACAAAACGGCATATTACAAATTCAATTCCGTAAAACATTTCTGCTGTTCGTCAGTCAGAACAAGCGAAGCATCCATGAGAGAGCGCATTACCGCGATGAGTCGGGGAATAATTGGGAACTGATTTACGATAATAAACATTCCGGGAACATTGCCACTCGCGGAGAGGTCGTTGGCGGCTAATAGCCCAATCTGACGGCGCAGAGCGGATAGAAGCGCTAGGCAACCGAGGGCCATCACCCGTCCGACTATCAATTTCCTCAGCGATGTTTATGACCTCTTTTGATGACGATATGCCATCTTCATGCGATTTCCTCTCAGCTCCACCTAGAAACACCCTTGTAATCAAAGGATTTCAGACTTTTTGTCGATCATCGATTAGGTCAGATCCAGCATCGCCTCTGTCTACGCAACGACTCATATTGGAAGGCCACGTGACCCCAGTCCAATGGTGGCGGATTTTCGACACTGGCTAGATAGTTTAATAAAAACTGATGGAGCTATTTTTGTAAAAATTTGAAAAATGTCCCAGGGTCTTCTTGTAATGTACCCCCCAAAACTACAATACGGGAATTAAAGGACGCCACGACGTCAACCAGGGACGGACGGGACGGACGGGACGGACGGGACGGACGGGACGGACGGGAAGGACGGGACGGACGGGACGGACGGGACGGACGGGACGGACGGGACGGACGGGACGGACGGGACGGACGGGACGGACGGGACGGACGGGACGGACGGGACGGACGGGACGGACGGGACGGACGGGACGGACGGGACGGACGGGACGGACGGGACGGACTGGACGGACGGGACGGACGGGACGGACGGGACGGACGGGACGGACGGGACGGACGGGACGGACGGGACGGACGGGACGGACGGGACGGACGGGTCGGACGGGACGGACGGGACGGACGGGACGGACGGGACGGACGGGACGGACGGGACGGACGGGACGGACGGGACGGACGGGACGGACGGGACGGACGGGACGGACGGGACGGACGGGACGGACGGGACGGACGGGACGGACGGGACGGACGGGACGGACGGGACGGACGGGACGGACGGGACGGACGGGACGGACGGGACGGACGGGACGGACGGGACGGACGGGACGGACGGGACGGACGGGACGGACGGGACGGACGGGACGGTTTGCCATCAATCGCTTTTCCGGTATGAAGGACCCACAAAACATGGATTCTCCGTACACCAGGTGGTAGAGAATGTGTTTTCTTTCTAAATTTAGCATCTGGATTTATCCACTTGTTCGTTACCAGGGCCCTGTAATTCGCGCAGCATTACATAACTTTCAACCGCGGCAGCGGTAGCGAGAAAGTAAAAAGGATATAACATATTTTTTTAAACTAAATGTCACGTGCAAACAAAAAATATATAATGGCATTTTATTTCCTACGTTGGTTCACTAATTGCAATATTAACTCGCAAAACAAACTTTCTAATTTTCCTTCTTCATATATTTCTCCTAAAATGTCTCGTGCTTAAGGTCAGTTGTACAACAGCAATTACTACTCTACTTCTATAAATAAGCACACTGGAAACTCGTGTTGGAGGTCGTAAATATAAGAAATCTTGACACTAAAAGCAACAGCGCTGGTGTATTGCGCAAGTAAAACACACCGCATTTTCGTTTAACTTTTCTCCGCTTATGCACTCACCTCAATTCTCTAGTGGACAACTAGGGCCCACTTTCGTCTTTTGTTCGCCGCATCATCCAGCCGCAAGCACCAACTGGTAATGAAGTCCCCCCTCTCCTTCTCCTCCTCCTCCTCCACCTCCTGGTGTACGTGCAAATGGGTGCGGCGAACACAAATACTCCTTTAATTGCTTCAAGCCCCCCCTCCCGTCTCAACAGCTTTAATTACTTCAGCTCAATGCGACACTGTCAACTTAAAATGCATTTTCTCCTTCATCATAACCTCGTAACACAATGTCCTGAAACAAGTTTGGTGTACAATACTAAATAGTTTGTGAATACAGTGAATTATTTAACGAAGGGGAGAGACAATTACTAAGCTGATAACACCAGGGAACAAGATTTTTACCTCCAGGAAGGTAGAGTGCGCAACATTCTCAATTTTATACGTAGATTACGAATATTACAATAACAACGTTATAACACGTCTCAGTTTTTAAATATACCGTATCTTTATGCCGTATCATGGCGTATTATGCTATTAATGCAAATACATTTAAATGGCACCAGTAATGCATGTAGAATCAATACGCATTCAAGTATTTAAAAATTTAGTATTTGTTCAGTTTATCTATGTCACTTGCATGAGTTATCAACAAAATTCGGCTTTCCTGTTTGTTTTTACGTTCTGTATTCGAAGATTGCCGTCTTTATTCTCGCGTCTGGTAGTCGTACTCAATAACGAGGTCTTAATGGTCTTAGTAGTTCTTATTGGATTGATAGATTTATTCATGTTTCCGGGCGCGTCAAATGCTCTGGTCATTAGTCCCGTTAGTGTAGTGCATGTTTTTCTCGGGAGATGGCGGTGATCTTCCCCCCCTGGATGGCGAGATCCGGCGCCGACCTACCGTCGGCTAGTGGGGTTTCCCCTTAACCAGGACTCTCCCACCAGCGGGGCACCATCCCAGCCGGGACAAGCTCGCAGTTCCCGACCGGTCTCCCGCGATATGTGGTAGTGTAGTGCATGTTAGTGTAAGTGTGTGTGTAATGGGAGAGGATAGGACAAGGAATAGGAAGGACAGATCGCGCACGGTCCGTGGCCCGTTTGATAAGGTACTGTTCCAGCATTCGCCTGGTGTTGATCGGAGAAACCACGGAAAACTACCGATCAGAGCAGCCGGCCGCTAGAATTCTCCTCCAGACAGCGACTGAATTCGACCTGGCTAAAAAGATAGTGTCAAAAATCCTGCCGCCGTCAGGACTCGAACCTAGGACCTCCCGGTCAGAGGCGCTGCAGTGACATCAGTTGATGCACTGAGCTACCGCTCCCGGTAGTTCTTATTGGATGTTTTGAAAATAAGTGATGTGCACAAGTCACAATAGTTCCTACTGCGCATCAGTCACCAAAAAGAATTATTTTATCCACTTACCTTATCGCAAGTTTACAAGTATCCAGCTGTTGGTGTGGCATATTCTGAGTCAGTCTGTGTCATGCGGAACTGTACTCGCAGTGCGTGTGAAGTTCGTGTCTGGTTTGCGAGTGTCTCAAATACATTAATACATCAAAGTTGTGTTGTTTATAAAGTGAAATTCGCCACATGATCTGCAGAACTGAAACGGTTCAATAAAGGGAAATCGTTTCACAACGAAAATGTGCGAATCAACGTGATATCTTCTATTACGTTTGTGGAAGATTTACATCCGAATTTCAAAGGAAAAAATATATGAAATTACAAAACTTGCGTATTCATTATATTTTGGCGGTCGTGTTTGTGATCAGGACAAAACATGGGCTCTTTACCAGGGTTGTGTGACCTGTATAACGAACTTTAGGTTTCGGTTGTATGGGAAACTCAATCCTTGTCATTCTCTCTAGAAATGTTGTGGAGAAACCCACAAACCATTTTAATGTCTGCATATTATTGCACGAATGTGCGTATTTCAATTTTAACTTGTTCTTACCTCCTACGAAGCATGCTCATAAAATTTTGTAGAAATACAACCGGAATGACAAATCGGAAATTAGTAAAGGATTTTTTAAATTTCAAATGTGTTCATATCTTTTGAACCTTGCGTGATAAAAACGTTTTATAGTGATTTTCTAAATCTGATCGTCTCTTCTGAAATCACCTACTTTCATTATGAAGGCACGAATTTTTTTTGTTCCCTAGTGTAATTCAGGTTAATATTTAGATACAATAGGCATATTTTGAAAACTATAAAGAGTTGACGGGTTTTGTGAATATATTTTTTAAAACAATCAGTAGAACGAATTTCCTTCATCTTGTAGAAGATTATTTCTTAGAAGTAAACAAACATCAAGAAACCGGAATCGTATAAATATACAAATACTCAAATAGATAATTAGTTAATATGTTAACATTTTTATTTCACTGTTAAAACATTTTGCACATTCAAAATATGTCATCCATGTTTTCAACATGCTACACTCCTTTTTCGCTTAAGAATGAGTTGTGGTTCATTGGGTCATCAGGTAGCCATAAACATCAGATAGCTAAAAACTGAGTCTAGTAGACGAAACGATGCCATTATTCTAATCACTTTGGAGAAGTCATTCCGCCTCTGAGAAGAATCTACTTATTTTAACCAATATATTATTGCTTAGGCTACAAAGTCGGCCCTCCATTGCAAATTGCCTACGAATTTGATTCTCAGAACGAGATGACGATTTAAAGGCAACTTTATTTATTTATTTATTTATTTTACGTCAAAAAAACAGTTAAAAACTGCGTATGACGTGCTATGGGGAAAAGTGAATTGTGTGCACATTCTCAAAATTCTGTGATCCCTACACTAAGTCATATACTACTTAAATTTTGAATTTAGAGAGGGAGAAAAAAAACAAAAAACTCCCATTCTTGATCGTTACTTGTATTTATTCAAACCCACTTGATGATAATCCCGAATGCCGGGGGCGCCTTATTTCGAAACTGTCCAAACACGATCAGTGACGCTCTAAAACATCTTTACGTTCACATATTGACATCTACGAAGAGTACACCCCATCTACGCACCATCTAAATGAAGAACTTACAACCATGGTGGAAATACTTGCAACATTCAAAAGTAACCGTTACAATTCCCAACGCATCCGCATCTCGGAAGGCAAAGCCAACTTCCGTGAGCCTAAATGGGCCTCATCAAATCCCACTGGCGGATAATCCCGTCGGCGGGGAACACTCATTCCGAGGCTGTCCAAACACGATCAAGGGGCATTCTCGGGCGCTTAGCCGCGGGGCCTTCGCCCTCTCTCCGCGCGCCCGCGGGCGGAGGGCGAAAGGGCGACGGCATTCGGGTCACGTGCCGCGAGCACGTCCGCAGCCTGTGAAGAAGCGACCTGCGGGACAGGGCGCCGCGACGCCCCGCACGCGCGCCACCGCGGGCGCCGACGCCTCGGCACACGAGCGCCGCCCCACCCGTCCAAGGGACAACTCTGCAAGAATTGAATAACACGGAAACGGAAATAAGACGGAAAGGGAACCAAATAAAATACGGACACCAGCGAGGCTAAACCATCTATATGGAAAATATTTTTATTTACATATTTTTGATTGATAATTAATGTATGAATTTACGTACGAATTTATGTACGAATTTACGTACGAATTTATGTTCGAATTTATGTACCACTTTATGTACCACTTTATATACCACTTTATGTACCACTTTATGTACCACTTTATGTACTAATGCATTTACTTATTTATGTACTATGCATTTACTTATGCATTTACTTTTGCATTTACTTATGCATTTACTTATGCATTTACTTATGCATTTACTTATGCATTTACTTATTAATATTTGCAGATTGTGAATTACCAATTAAAAGAGAGGGCGTATGATACCATGGAGAAATATTACTCCTCCCAAGATATTTTCCTTTCTTTCCTACGTTTTTTCCAGCCGACAGCCGGTTACCCTTCATGTCCCGATGGGACGCATGTTTGGCCATATACTAAACACCAACACACTTCGGGTTCGTCTGATCTGGGGTGGCAGAACGCGAGGCCCTTCGCGACAACACATACATACAAAGTCAAGGGACAAACAACCATATCCAAGGCCGGACTGGACCCCACGACCCTTTGGACCGAAGTGCTGAGTCGTTACGCGCTCTTAGCTACCTATCCAGGTCGGCCACATATTTTCCAAATGCCAAAAAACATTTCATTGAGAAATGGAGATAAAACTGTTTTACGATTCTAGAGATAACAGTAGCACTGTTTGTTAACGCCTATTTAAATCAAAATGAAGCGATCTTTCTGCCATCGGTGTTGCTACGTAGCCTTAAAAATATTTATTTGCGAGTAGACCTATTATATTATATAAATGTAAAGTTCATCCAAGTTCCATTCCGTCTTGTGAAGCACGAAATGTAAAAATAAAATAAGCGTTCATTTTGTCGAAATCGAATTCTACTGACTCAAATTTTTCGAATCGAATCCTACTAATTTCCAAATTTCAAATTCGTTTCTTACAATAGATTCAGTTTTTATAAATTTATGCAAATTTACGTATACAAGCAACGCGAAATAGTTTTAAACACAAGCAAATTTTGAGAGACATTGTTTTCCTCGGATAAATTAGATATTGAAAGCTCATGAACATGAAGATTTATATTTGAAAGTAGATTTGAGGCAAAACGTCTCACAGAATATTGTAATATTAAATGAAGTAGAAATATCAGTCTAAAGAACACAAGCAGGATACAAGAGGGATTTGGAAAATGAAGATTAGAATACATTTATATAAATGAAAAATAACGTAGAATTTGAAAGTCAAAACAGAAAAGAGTCAAGTTTTGAAACCTCCATAAAATTTATGAATCGCGTAACTTCAGAATTATTTGAATGTGTATCTAGTAAAAAAAAAGTTTCGTTTGACCTTAAGCGTGAAAAAGTATTTTGATGTACCATATTTTCCTCTCACTTATTTGTTCAATCGTTCAAAACGCATTTACAATCGCATAAGGTAATCGTGAAAAACTATATTAGTAAAGAACTCGCGTTTTACTGAATGATTGAGGTTTAATTGTTATAACGACAGAACGTATGCAATCACACACGGAAACAACACAAGTAGTCAAAGGTGATACAATTCCTCTAATACGTTTTGAAAAAGGGTAATGATCATAAAAATATTGAATTTGAAACCGGCATTAAGTATAAAAACGTTAAAAAAAAACAGTTCCAATGAAACATTGAAATGTATTGAGAAACAATCAAAACACAACCTCATTTTGCTTTACTTATTGCTAGTGAATTGATGTACTTTCATGACAAGTTGCATTAAAAACGAAAGCACGTCTATCAGAAACGAAATGTAAATCATAACAAAGGAACAGGATGTAGCGATTGGTGAAAAAAAGTAGACACGTATTGCTCGCGCTAGTTTTCTTGATACACGAGCTCCCTAGTCATCGTCAAGCGCTGAATAGCACGGCCCGGTCAGATACTTGGGTTCGACACGGAACGGTACGTACCAATTTACAATGCTGGCAACAGCCACCTCGTATTTTCAAAACAATTGTAGCATTTCTCGTGGGACGCTTTGGCGCGTTATGTTCATGCCCACAGTTGGTACGCTCTTTTAAGCCGTGACGTAAACACAGCCTTCCTCTCCTCCAACCCCCGATGTGGAATATCAAAAACTTACGCGTATAGTACTACTCCTTCACTAGCGGTAGTGGTTTGGAAGGGGTGGTCGGTAAAGGTTAAGTAGAAATTGAGAAAAGCAAATTGAAAGAGCGATTGTAACATCATTCAGTAACAACATCCAAAGGTAATTTGAGAAGGATTTGATGTGTTTACTTGGATACATATCCTGCACCGCATATACTTTTCCCAAAGCATGTTGGAAGTGATGGAAGAATTTGAGCGAATGCCGGAGCACTACCCTACCAAACGAGACACGGACCGCGCGCGATCTGTCCTTCCTCTTCCTTGTCCTATCCTCTCCCCTTACACACACACACACACACACACACACACACACACACACACACACACACACACACACACACACACACTAACATGCACTACACTACCACATATTCCGGGAGTCCGGTCGGGAGCTTAGAGCTTGTCCCGGCTGGGGCGGTGCTCCGCTGGTGGGAGAGTCCTGGTTAGGGGGAAACCCCACTAGCCGATGGTAGGTCGGCGCCGGATCTCGCCATCCAGCGGGGTGGATCACCACCATCTCCCGAGAAGAAAGCATGCACTACACTAACGGGACTAACGACCAAAACAGTTGACGCGCCCGGAAACACGAAAAAACCAATCAAAAAACAATTTGGGCGAGACGGCAGCTGAATCTTCGTGTTTCGACGAAACCCTAAAATTGTACCGGTGGTTACGTGGAACGTTCTGAAATTTAAAACACTTCGAACCAAACCAAACCAAAGGATATCCTTTGTGTTCCCATATTTCCTCAGACAGGAATAGAAGGACATTAAACACTTTGCTTCATACAACGTCATAACAAGAGTAAGGGATACATAAACTTTTTCCAGACGCTTGTCGTGTACATCTTAGAACGCTGCGCTATAGGCTAACCTTGCAACATCTACGAGTAGAAGGCTCCTTTAGCGTGACAGTGGCCAGACCGTCTTGGAGCTGACCTGGCTGGAAGCTTGGACTCGAATTCTGACAGCGGGAGTAAAAGCAGAGGGGATAGTGACGAGCAAAAATTCTCACAGCAGGAGTAAATGTAGAGGGGATGGACGCAAGGTTAGTAGCATACGTGAGGTTACTTAAGTAGCAAGGGTAGAGACGACAATGGAGGAAAAGACAATTATCCAGGGCGGAGGTGAAAGTCAGAAATGGAATTAAAGAAGGTAAGAGTTGGAAAAGGAAGCGGAAATAGATGGAATGAACGCGAAGAAATTACAGGAAAGGAAGGAAGATAAGATGTCGAGATATTCAAAAACTTTTTCTGAAAGAATAAGTACATTACAGAGCGGTGAGGAGAGAGCAGAAAATGATGAGAAGACAAGACATGCTATGAGTTAAAGGAAATATAAAGAAGATGAGGGCAACTCAGCGATGAAGGTAATACATGTAGCTGAGAGGATGGTAAAGGAGATAGACATCGCGAAGTGAAGAGAGGGCAGTTAAGAGGGGAAGTCAAAGGGACTATAGATCAAGCGTTAACAGATAGGAGATACGTCAGTAGTAGGAAAGTGGAGCGATGGCAAGTTGTTGGAGTGCGAGGGAAGGAGAGGTGATGAAAGCCGCAACGTGGCAAAAAGTTAACGAGAAGAGATGCAGAATACAATTTATGATGCAGACAGACAAGGAGTGTAGTTGGAACGTGTTGAAAAGGGGTAATTATTTATATTAAATAGGAAGCCGTTTAATCGTGGTGTAAAGACGGTTAAGTTAATGCCTTATTTTATGTGGCGAGACTCGGGCTATCAGACCTGCTCTTCTTTCTGACCACGAAAATTTCGCAACACTTCTTTCACCATCTAGCGGAGAAGGAAGGTACCAAGCTCTCCTCGCAAACCTGCGAACTCGCAAACCTGCGAACTCGCAAACCTGCGAACGCGCAAACCTGCGAACGCGCAAACCTGCGAACTCGCAAACCTGCGAACGCGCAAACCTGCGAACTCGCAAACCTGCGAACGCGCAAACCTGCGAACGCGCAAGCCTGCGAACTCGCAAACCTGCGAACTCGCAAACCTGCGAACTCGCAAACCTGCGAACTCGCAAACCTGCGAACTCGCAAACCTGCGAACTCGCAAACCTGCGAACTCGCAAACCTGCGAACTCGCAAACCTGCAAACTCGCAAACCTGCAAACTCGCAAACCTGCGAACTCGCAAACCTGCGAACTCGCAAACCTGCGAACTCGCAAACCTGCGAACTCGCAAACCTGCGAACTCGCAAACCTGCGAAGTCCCAAATATGGCACAAGAGTTCTAATTCAGATGAAAGAGTGTTGCCGGATATGGTGGAAGGAGTCGTGGCGCAGGCCGAGGAGGCAGTGGAGAGCAAACGGCGCCGAGGAGTCTTCGCGGAGGTTCAATGTTGTCGGAGGGGCTGAGCGCGCGTGTGCTGTTTGCACGAGCTGTGGGAGCGGAGCAGGCAGCGGCCGCTGGGACTCGTTGCTGGCAAGACCGACTGGTCTTGGACTCCACCCCTCCTTTCCCTCCCCGCCCCCACCCCACTCTCACCCAACTCCTTCCGCCCCCTCCTACTCTCCCACACCCCGACCCCGCCCCCTCCTCGACTCCACTATTCCGGCCACCTCCGACTCCCTCCACCACGGGGCATTCTGCGTCCTCACTGCCGTCCTCGCCGCCACCACTGCTGCTGCTCCGGCCACCGTCCTCCCCGCCACCGCCACGCCCCCGCCGACTAATGCGGTTAGCGGCGAGCGACGCGGGCGGCGCGCGGGCTTCCGCCCCCTCCCTCACTCCCCCTTCCCACCGCCGCTGTCCGCCGCGTTGCGCTTCTGTTTCTGCCCTGCGGCCGGCGCCCGGCGAGGCAATATTGCCTTGGCCTGCGGACACACTGTCGCGGCTGCGCCGGCACAGAGCAGCCGGCTGCCTCGCGCGGCTCCTACGGACGCGCCTGTCTCTACCGCTTCGCGCCTCGCCCCCTGCCCCACCCCCCACGCCGTCACAGGGGGCGCCTGCGTATAATTGAATGCCACGAGGAGTTTCTTTGCGAAATTCAAATTCAAATTGAAATTTGAGCGGAAAAGTAATATTAACACCGTCAGTATTTTTACACAAAATAATTATATACTCGTACTAACGAGGGTGTTGTGCCATTATTGTAAAGAATTAATGACGCCCTGCCCCTCCGCCGTCACAGGGGGTGCCTGCGCATAATTGAATGCCACGAGGAGTTTCTTTGCGAAATTCAAATTCAAATTGAAATTTGAGCGGAAAAGTAATATTAACACCGTCAGTATTTTTACACAAAATAATTATATACTCGTACTAACGAGGGTGTTGTGCCATTATTGTAAAGAATTAATGACGCAAAAGGGCCATTCAGTGATTGAAGGAGGCGAAGGATTTTGTGGGGGTAGTATGTGGTTCGACCATTCTTTTTCATATCATATCAGCAGGATTACCTCAGGGATCAGTACCCTCTCCAACTTTATTTAAAATTTACACCTCAGATATCCCACGTATGCCAGACACCAAATTAGCTTTCTTCGCTGATGACACAGCCTTATTCACTGCTCACGAAGACATTCTCATAGCCCAAGATCGTATACAGAATTATCTTGATGAACTAATATCGTGGACAGATCAGTGGAGAATAAAAATCAATCCAGAAAAATGCCAAGCCAAAATATTCACACCCCGTAGACCAAAAAATCCTCTCAACTTAACAATCAATTGCAACTGCAACTGCTTAACTCACCACTAAACCAATAAAATAATCAACCGCAGCCCAATTCAATGGAATAATGGTCCAATTAAATATCTTGGCGTGCTTTTCGATAAAAGATTAACATGGAAACCCCACATCCATGTATTAGTAAATAAATCCCAAGGGAAAATATCAAAATTATATCCACTAATTAACAGAAAATCCTCATTAAAAATTGAATGTCAGCTTACGACATATAAATCAATCATTTTACCCACTTTAACATATGCTTGTCCTGTTTAGGGGAAGCGCAGCACCCTCATCAATAGAGAAACTTCAGACGGTACAAAACAAATGTCTTAGGAAAATCATACAAGCGCCGTGGTTTATACTTAATACTCAGATCCATAGGGAACTACGTATGGATTTAATAAAAAATCACATCGCTTCAGTTTCAAAACATTTCTATACTACACTTAACTTTTCTCACTTAACTAATAAATTCAACCTAGGACGAAATGCAATCCAACCTTGCCGAATCTAATCCAAATTTCCAGAAGACAAGTTTCGCCCCCATAAGAATATATACATATATATATATATATATATATATATATATATATATATATATATATATATATATATATATATATATATATATATATATGTCAAATAGATAGCCTAATATTAAACCAAGTAATTTTTAAATAAACTCCAAACCAAGTCCATCCAAAATCAAACACCTAACAAACAGAGCAGCGATGTAAAGTTCAAAAAGGATGCTCACTCCTAATCATGATGATATTCATGTATTCAAGCCCTTGAAAGGCCTCACGGCCGAACAAGAAGTAAATAAATGAAAAAAAATCGTTTGCATTGTTCTTTGTTTGTTTTGTGTATTTCGCACCTTTGCAAAGTTGATGTAACTTTAGTATTATTTAATGTAATAATAAAAAAGTAATTCAGTGTCTGATATTTTGGCCTTTTAGTTATTACAATATATCATAGACAAATATCGTGCTATATAAATCTATTAAACTTGCAATTGAATAAATCTTAAGAATTCCGCAATATTTAATTAGCATTAACTCTCTTAATACGAAACGGTAATTTAATCCAAAAAATAGTCAGTGCTTTTTGTAAAAGCATATCGGCTTAAGATGGAAGTAGTTCGACATTTCCTCACCCCCATGCATCCGCTCTTTACATGGAGGAAAACTGGACCCTTCATTACATTGGTGAAATTTCGGACGAAACGAACCCTTGCGGATTAGGTATCTCGAAGTATAGGGACGCTCAGAGAAGAACCTTCCTCTTCTAAAGATTGAAGAAGAAGCAGCTTTTCTTGAAAATGGAAGGGAAATCGTCTCCTACTGCACTCGTTCTGTCTTCGATCCATTATTCGTCAATGAAGTTGGCGACGGAGTTGGCCAGGTGCGAGAATGAGTGCCGTCTCGCCGTACACGCAAAGCCGCTCTGAAGAGCCATACTGAAGAGTGAAGAATATATATATATATATATATATATATATATATATATATATATATAGAGAGAGAGAGAGAGAGAGAGAGAGGGACAGATATCTATAGATGTGTTATTAAGCACAAAACATTGCAGAACTATATGCAGAAATCTGTGTGTATACTTCATTTATCAACTAAATACAAATGTTCGTTTGCATCTACATCATTTACTCCCCGCCAAAGAATACATTATCCACAATCAATTGTCACCACATTGTACACCTAATAATACCTTTAACTGAACATTAAATAAAGGCAGAGTTATCGAACCATTCAAAGCATTGGTTGTCTCATGTGTTAAGCAATCGGTTGGTAAACCAGGACACCTGGGTTTAATTCTCTGTCAGGGTGATTAATTATTTGAATAATTTGCATTATATCTAAAATATTTTTGCGCGCCCTTTGCTAGATCTTACAATTCCTTCGTGTCCATCCTCACCCCATCCCAACCCCATTTTTCCCGAGCTCCGTCTACGATTCAGCTCTCCTTTGACCACAGGCGGCGGAGGGGCCGTCATTGGTTGTCTCGGGTGCTCAGAAGTTAGATCAATTGCACATAAACCAGGAGACTCCGGTTCGATTCCCTGTCGGAGTGACTACTTCTTCGAAAAAATTGGATTATACATAATCTTATATTTTGGCGTACGCCCTATTACACTTCCTTGGTGGCCATCCGCATCCCATCCCAACTCCATTTTCGCGCATATTCCGGCTCGCCTTTGACTGCAGGCAGTGGATTGGCCGTCATTGGCTGTCTCCGGTGCTCAGAGGTTAGGGCAATTAGGACGTAGACCAGAAGACTCGGGTTCGATTCTCTATCGGGGTGACTATTTCTTTAAACAATTTGCATTATACACACTTATACTTAGGCGTACGCCCTATTGCACTTCCTTGGTGGCCATCCGCATCCCATCCCAACTCCATTTTCGCGCATATTCCGGCTCGCCTTCGTCCGCGGGCTGCGGCGCGGCCGCCGTGGGCCCATTGAGGGCCGTCAATAGCGGGGACAGCCTCGTCACCGGCGCAGCGCCACTCAATGGGCAATTGCCCGCTTTTGTTCCGCGCCTTCCCCGAGGCCTCCACAACTTCGGCGCCGCCATTGTGCCGCCCCCGCGTCCGCCCGCCGCCAGCGCTGCTCCCGCCGGACCTGCCGCCTCGCTCGCTAATGGACGTGTTGTAGCGAGGCCGTCGCATTGTTTATGGAGCCAGTGAGAGGTTCTTAAGAGAAGGCGAGTCTGCGGCCGCTGGTTAATTGTAGTTAATTGTTGAGACAATACAGTTAATGGCTATTCATCTTTTTACTAGTTTTTCATAAACTTTTGCTTTGGTATTACGAGGTTTCAATGCTTTTGAGATGTATTGATTTGGAGTTTTTGTATATTTTTAACTGAAGGGACATTTTTGATATTTTTTATATAGTCGTTTAGACAATTTTACAATTTAAATGTATTTCAATGTTGTCTTTGTGTTTCAGTATTTTTGCTTTGAATTATTTCTCTTGGGTCAAAAGAACTTTTCAGAATGACGTATTGGAAGTTCATCAATTGGCAATCATCTCTTTTGGAAACTTACTTCAACAATAATGATACTTCTTAATATATACTTAATGATAATAATAATACTAATAATAATAATATATTTTGATTTTCAATGAATTTTGTGCTTGTAAATAGAAATGTTGAAAAATTGAAGTAATTGGCTTGATTGAACAAAGAAAATTTTGCGGTGTAAACACTACCAAGTCAGTATGCTCTAAAGCATTTTTGAAGACATATTTCTGTATTTTTGCGCAACAGTTACATTCAAAGTTCTAAGTCACCCAGAGGTCCTGAGGGTGGCATATTGTCTACACTAGCTAGAAAGCTAGGTCGCTTGCAGCTGCAGTATGGAGGAAAATTCTCGCCTCCAGCTGCTCTGGTCGGCTCTCCGGTTGTTGTTGTTGGTTTTTTTTTGACAAATACCACACGTATGGCGATGCAGTAATGTAACAAACGGACTATGGACCGCACGAGATCTTTCCTTCCTCTTCCTTGTCCTATCCTCTTCACTTTTTCACTTGTACTTTCATTTACCACATTACCCCTCATGCTGGGGTCAGTCGGGAGCTTAGAGCTAGTTCCGGATTGGGAGGTGTTCCGTTGGGGGAGACACCAGGAGGATGAAGATCGCGTGTAGGTCGACGCCGGACCTCACCATCCATCGGGAAAGGAACACCACAACCTCCAGGGACAAAACATTCACTACACTAACGGGAAAATTACCATAACAGTTGACGTGACCGGGAATTTCGATCATTGAGTATTACTGAGCTTAAAAACGCTGAAGCGTTCGGAAATTAGAAGCTTTTGTATCACTGACTTCCCAGTGTCTATCTTTGTTTTGTTGCCATCAGTACCACTAGTCGCGGTTCCTGACTAGTCGTTGCTGTGGCTATAAGCCTGTGCCTTGTGCAAGGCCGCATAAACATAGCCCGTCCAGGGTCGAACGCTCCTAGAAAAGCGCAGGTTAGATTAGTTTAAACGAGTTACACCATTTCTTGAAAGAAAATAAGAGTTTTCTGGGTTTTAATTAAGGCATTGCATAAGCATTGTATATGTTTTTGTACATTATCAGATGGTACATAATTGGGTGCAGGAGACAATGTAGAACTACTGAGGAGTACCCAACTGGAAATTGAGAAAAGTAGAGAAGATGACAAGGGCCTTAGGCAACCTCAGCGAAAAAAATAGACACCTAAGAAGAGTCTACGAACTACCTCACGAAGGAACAGAGATGAACAGGGTCAGAGATGTGGATAAGAGATAGTAAGAATATCCGATATTCCCAGGCGCAAATGCGACGGGTTTGGTTAGGTGGTACTGTTCAAATATAAATTTACGAATGACACAATGTAAATCAAAACTCCTCGCCATGTTTCTCACTAACTCATGGTCACTCTCAGTCTAATTCCTCTCTATTTCACGGTACCTGCTATTCCTCGTCACTGTTATAGCTTAGCCGCTTCATGTTGGCTAATGTATACTTCATGCGGCTAGTCAGAGGTATGCCGCGAAGCGTTTCCTTTTGCGAACTTTGCCTACCCATTTTGGATAATGTGAACAACAACACGACAATTTGCGAATTAGTCAGATTCGGACATTAGCCATAACTTATCGTATCGCCATAGCGTAGCACAAGGTAAACTATAAGATGTAAGTTATTTTAAGACATCAAGCGCACGACAATGTGGACGAAATTATGAAGCATTGAGTGGCGCGCAGTCAACGTTTAGAGGTTCCCCAAGGCTGCTTGTCTGGTTCCCCAGTGTTATAGATTAAGTTCGGGAAAGGTTTGTCCTTTGTAGCGCCGGAACAGCGGTCTATGATGGAGTGTATGGGAAGTTCTGTTGTCATGCCATAAATCAAATTTTTGTGCCGGAAATGCGCTATTTCGCAAGAACAGCATATCACACAGTTATCACATTAGAATCTGACTTGTTGAATTTCAGATGTCCAAAGGCAATCTGAAATCGTCCTGTAAAATTCTGGCAATCTGATAAAATTATGAGAGAATTGTGTAGTAAAGAGTAAGTATTGTAATGCTGCAGCGAAGAGTCGAAATTAGTTCTGTCATCATGCCATAAATCAAATTTTTGTGCCGGAAATGCGCATTTCGAAAGAACAGCATATCACACACAGTTATCACATTAGAATCTGACTTGTTGAATTTCAGATGTCCAAAGGCAATCTGGAATCGTCCTGTAAAATTCCGGTAATGAGATAAAATTGAGAGAATTGAGCAGTAAAAAGTAAGTATTGTAATGCTGCAGCGAGTAGTCGCAATTTTGTGATAGAAAAACTCGAATATCCGGTCCGTGATATCAAAAAAGTTGATACTTCTTGCTCCCGTATGTAGAAAATGATTTTCTTTAACAAGATGTAGTTGGGCAGAATCTTAGTAGGCTTTTGATACGTAAAAGCTGGTTTAAAACAATCTATCTGTGAACAACACCAATGTCTAAACCCTTGAAAAGATCTCCAAAATTGATGTACAAGTGATCCACCTGGACGAACTCGAGGCCTTGGGATTTTGAAAACGATATTTTAATTTTTTTGGGGGGAAGGGGGTAGAAACCTCAAGGAGATTTTCAATTTTTTTTTTCAAAAATGAATCCATTTTTTCTTGGATAGAGCAAATAACGCTTACACAGATGGCGTTTGCAACAGTTAATTTTTTGGCATCTTACTGCAATTACAATATTGATATAGATTTTTATTAATTAAATACGTTTTGCAAAATTTAGATCCGTAAATAATATCATGTATTTTTGTAACAAATGAGTTGCATCTGATAAACTTTTAAAGCGGTACTTATATGATCTCCGTTATTTAGTACAATTGATACGCTCCGAAAGGCAGTGAAATTCAGTGGTTCAAGAAGTTTTTTCATCTGTGTTACGTGTATGGGACAGATATCTAAAATTATTGAATTAAAATAGCAGTTCATGAATATCAAAATGAAAAATAAAATAAATAATCAAATTAATATCTAAAATAACTCTGGAATTCACATGTATTTGTCAGTTATATTTAATGATTCAAGAAAATTGTTCTTTGAAGTATTTTTTATGACACTCAAGTATACAATATTGATCTAATGTAACGTTCACATACGATTTCAAATAAATATTCTGTGAATCGCAAATGACTGCAAGTACTGCTGCAAAGGAGAATATTAAGCAAAGCCCGAACTGAAATGCAGCAACATTGGAAAATAATAAAATAATTGTTTTAATAGCATTTTTAGTGTAGCCAACATATGAGTAACTTTTGCTGTTCCAAGCTACTAGTTTTATAAAGTCCTGACGTCTGACAATTCATAATAAATTTAAACGAAAATCCACAAGTGCTTTACGCAAGGTTTGCAACGAGTTTGTCTCCGGCGTGAATGCTCTTCCACTCAGATTCCCGACCGAATGCTAACCGCTGGCCAAGTTGCAAGGCCGGCTGTGCGCTAATCGGCTGGCACCCGCAAAGTAGCTCTCCTCTCCCCACTCCCCGAACACTCTCTGAGGTCCGCCTCCGTTTGTACTGCCGACGCCCGTCTACCACGCCTCCGACCGCGTCACAGATCCCACCTCCTTCCCCGCCTCCGTCCCCGCCTCCGTCCCCGCCTCCGTCCCCGCCTCCGTCCCCGCCTCCGTCCCCGCCTCCGTCCCCGCCTCCGTCCCCGCCTCCGTCCCCGCCTCCGTCCCCGCCTCCGTCCCCGCCTCCGTCCCCGCCTCGGGCCCGCCTCGGAGCCCGCCTCCAGACCCCGCCTCAGACCCCGCCTCGGGCCCGCCTCCAGTCCCGCCTCAGACCCCGCCTCAGACCCCACCACAGGCCCGCCACAGACCCGCCTCAGGCCCGCCATCACCTCCAAAGCCAGCGCACCCGTCAGCGTCCATCCGTCCGCAACCTCCGCCCTGGCGTCACGTCTGCTTCCGCCTCCTGCCACCCACGCCGTCGCCCCTTCCTCCGCCTCCGCCGCCACGGGAAGAGCTGCTCGCGCGCGCTGCCCCGGCTGTATTGAGCGAGCTGGCCCGAGCGCGCAAGCCTCCTCCCCTCCTCCCCGCAGCTCCCGCGGCAGCACGGTCGAGACGAGGACGGCGGGCGCGGGCGGGGCTTCATTTCCGTCCCCGCGACGGCACCGCCGAGGACAGCAGCGGCAACGCCACAGACGAAAGACCTCGCCAGGCGGCGACGGCCCGGACGCGACGGGGCAGGAGCGGTGACGGTGGCACAAGACAGTCGGCGCGTAGAAGCGGTTGAAGAACGGAAGAAGCGTGGCTCAAGAACAGGAGGACGGGGAGGACGGGGAGGACGGGGAGGACGGGGAGGACGGGGAGGACGGGGAGGACGGGGAGGACGGGGAGGACGGGGAGGACGGGCAAGACGGGCAAGACGGGGAGGACGGGGAGGACGGAGAGGACGGGGAGGAAGGGGAGGACGGGGAGGGTGGGGAGGACGGGGAGGACGAGGAGGACGGAGAAAATGAGAAGGAGGGGACGTGCGTTGTACGAGAGGGAGAACGACCATACATAAAGATCACAATAATCGTAATTTTTGCCTTATGAGGAAGTGATGAAATGTTGCTAGGAAATATATTTTTAATACTAGATCAAAATATTAATAAGTGACAATACATTTTGAGTCGTGGCATTTCCCTAGTGCATTGGCGATATGTTTATTTCATGATTTTCCACCTCTAATAAAATTGGTTTGGTTGTCGAAAATAATTGTGAGATGAAGATAATTATTAAAATATTTTTTAAAACTGATAATTAAATAAAAACTTGGGAGAGGAAAAGGTATATTGTTTTCTTGAAAAATAGCTTATGTTGTTGTGTGAATTCTACCCAAATGAAAACTCCGTATCATATTTTACATTTTCACATAAAATTGAAAGCCATTTGAGTAATGAAAAGTCCAAACACCAACATTAAAAAACAATCATTGAGGAACATTAATATGAATAGCGTTTCGTTACCTTGATAACAAGGGTTACATATATAAAAAGTTCTTTGAAATCTTAAATAACATTTCATGAACGGCAACCTTATGAGAACTATTTCAACTTGAAAAGCGGTTATCAGTGGTTCCTCTCCCACTCCCTCTCTTTAGAATGCACGTACAAATAATATTCTCTCACTTTATTTCTTTGGTTAAGAAATCAATACAATTCATAAAAAGTTTCATTATATATTTAACAGTTAGTAGCCAGCAGGGAAGATGCGGGCCTTCTAGAAATTGAAGATAATTTACAGAGAATATTGTCAAATTTTCATATTTACAATTTTTTCTCTAGTACACAGCAATAGTTTTGTTTTGGAATATTCGGCCAATTTTAGGTTAGTCTCACAAATTTCGCAATTGCATAATTAGAACGCTCAGAGTTTGAGACAAATATTTTATGAGGAGGTAGTTCGCGAAAATTGTGTCAATTTGGGACATATTCAAATATTTTTCAAGAGAAGGGAAAGAAAATCTAGTGAACTTTTCCCCACCATTATTACTGGATATTTAATTCATTCTTGTGTTAATAATTATACTTATTCAATACACGACATGCTTTGCAAAGAATAAGATCAACTGGAACAAATTAAAACCATTATTTCATTTTTATAAATTTTTATTGCGAAAATGGCTTTTATTTATTTATTTATTTTTTGCTTATACGTTAATACTTGTAATTGTCATTCTCTTTGATCTCGATATACACAGCATAACATACGTGGATCCAGAAGATCCACGAATGTTAGAATGAAGATCCCCGAAGAAGTGGTTTCGACAGGAATATGAAAATGGCTGGATGATGCTACATGTTCTCTTACGAAGGAAATATGAAAGGGAATAACGGGAGGAAAGTGTGAAAATACAGACCGTCTCGAGTTAATATCTAGTTAATTAGTAAATAAACCTGAATCATTAATATTAGGGGGAAAATAAAATCTTGCATGTACCATGTGCGTCCACTGATTTAGCAACATAACATTGGTTTATCACTGAAAGTTGCTAATTCTTGTTACCAGAGAACCCCAACACGCGGACGCGATGACAATGGGCGAGCGTCATGCGTACAAAATTGTGTTTGGCATTAATGAGTTAAGGTCGGCTGGGAGGGAGGTGAAGGGGCGCTGTAGCCAGAACGACAACGGTGGTGTGGAAGCTGCCAGTAATGTAACATCCGCAGCTATGACTGAGGTGACGGGCAGCTTTGTATTCGCGAATCGGAACTAGCAGGCCTTGCACCCGTCAGTCTCGCAGCCGCTGCCTCGGCTGAAGCCCCGAAGAGAGGGCACGCGGAGAGGTAGTCGACGGACATGCGAGCGAGCTGATGGAAGAGGAGTATTTGGGCACGGGATGAGCAGCGAGGTTGTCGGGGGGGGCGGTAGGAGGCCTAAGATGAGCGACGGGGTAGGATCGGCGTCAGGGTGGCAGTGAGAAGGGGAAGGAATTGCAAGCAGGGAAGACGGGAAGTCAAGGAGAACGGGGGAAGAACAGGGGTGAGAACTGGAGACGGAACGGGATTAGATTCACGGCCAGCGTGGGACAGGATGGCTACAACGAGGGTGGAGACGCGATCGGAACCAAGGGGAGGTCGGATGAAGGAGCGGAGCGAGGTGGGCGGGGCGGAAGGGCAGGCAAATATGCTGGATAGAAGAGGCCGAGACGGGCACGAAACGGGCGCACGAAAGAGCAACGCGATGGAGGAGCCATTCGCGCGGGGAAGGGGAAGTACAGGCGGTGCCGTGGAGTCGGGCGCGTACCGGAGAGGTCGACAGCGGCCGTGCCCGTGAGTCGTGGAGTGCGGGGCGGAGGGCGGGGAGCACAGGGCAGGATGCGGGATCGAGTGCGGGTGCCGGTTCTGGGCGGGCTCGGAGGTGGAGGTAGAGACGAGCGGCAGTTGGGCGATGAGGGCGGGAAGGGGAAAGTTGAGAGTCACGCGGGCTGTGGTGTAGGTGTGGGTGTGGGTGAGGGTGTGGGTGAGGGTGAGGGTGGGTGAGGGTGAGGGTGAGGGTAAGGGTGAGGGTGTGGATGTGGGTGAGGGTGTGGATGTGGGTGAGGGTGTGGATGTGGGTGAGGGTGTGGATGTGGGTGAGGGTGAGGGTGAGGGTGAGGGTGTGGGTGTGGGTGTGGGTGAGGATGAGGGTATAGGTGAGGGTGAGGGTGAGGGTGTGGGCGAGGGTGTGGGCGAGGGTGTGGGCGAGGGTGTGGGCGAGGGTGTGGGCGAGGGTGTGGGCGAGGGTGTGGGCGAGGGTGTAGGTGATGGTGAGGGTGTGGGAGAGGGTGTGGAAGAGGGTGTGGATGAGGGTGTGGGTGTGGGTGAGGGTCTGGGTGTGGGTAAGGGTGTGGGTGATGGTGAGGTGTGGGTGAGGGTGTGGGTGAGGATGTGAGTGAGGATGTGGGTGTGGGTGTGGGCGAGGGTGTGGGTGTGGGTGAGGGTGAGGGTGTGGGTGTGGGTGAGGGTGAGGGTGTGGGTGAGGGTGAGGGTGTGGGTCAGGGAGGTGTGGGTGAGGGTGAGGATGTGGGTGTGGGTGAGGGTGAGGGTGTAGGTGGAGGGCGTGGGTGTGGCAGGATGTGGTGTGCGTGAGGGAGGAGGGTGTGGGTGAGGGTGAGGGTGGAGGGTGTGGGTGAGGGTGTGGTGGAGGGTGAGGGTGTGGGTGAGGGTGAGGGTGTGTGGGTGAGGGTGTGAGGGTGTGGGTGAGGGTGAGGATGTGGTGTGGGCGAGGCGGTGTGGGTGAGGATGGGTGTGGGTGAGGGCGGGAGAGGTGGGGTGAGGTGAGGGTGTGGGTGAGGGTGAGGGTGTGGGTGAGGGTGAGGGTGGGTCAGGGTGAGGGTGTGGGTGGGGTGTGGGCAAGGTGTGGCACTGTGTGGGTGGAGGGTGTGGGCAGGAGGGTGTGGTGGTAGGTGCAGAGGGTGTGGGTGAGGGTGTGGGTGAGGGTGTGGGTGAGGGTGTGGGTGAGGGTGTGGGTGAGGGTGTGGGTGAGGGTGTGGGTGAAGGTGTGGGTGAGGGTGTGGGTGAGGGTGTGGGTGAAGGTGTGGGTGAGGGTGTGGGTGAGGGTGTGGGTGAGGGTGTGGGTGAGGGTGTGGGTGAGGGTGTGGGTGAGGGTGAGGGTGTGGGTGAGGGTGTGGGTGAGGGTGTGGGTGAGGGTGTGGGTGTGGGTGAGGGTGTGGGTGAGGGTAAGGGTGAGGGTGAGGGTGTGGGTGAGGGTGTGGATGTGGGTGAGGGTGTGGATGTGGGTGAGGGTGTGGATGTGGGTGAGGGTGTGGATGTGGGTGAGGGTGTGGGCGAGGGTGTGGGCGAGGGTGTGGGCGAGGGTGTGGGCGAGGGTGTGGGCGAGGGTGTGGGCGAGGGTGTAGGCGAGGGTGTGGGCGAGGGTGTGGGTGATGGTGAGGGTGTGGGAGAGGGTGTGGAAGAGGGTGTGGATGAGGGTATGGGTGAGGGTGTGGGTGTGGGTAAGGGTGTGGGTGATGGTGAGGTGTGGGTGAGGGTGTGGGTGAGGATGGGTGTGGGCGAGGGTGTGGGTGTGGGTGAGGTTTAGGGTGTGGGCGTGGCAGCAAAACGGGCAGCCGCCTGGTCTGCTTTCGCGCGGGGCCTGTTCTGCAATATCTCGGCGGCGGCCACCTCTTAGCCTCCGCCACAAACGCACCCGCAAAGCCGCACTTGGGCTCACAAGCAATTTGCTCCGGCAGAGAATTTCGTACACGAACTTTCGCACTCGGACTTCGACCAAACGCACAGGGGGTGTGGTTCTGAAGCTGATCTTCTCAGTTCTACAGTTCATCCCAGACAGACAATGCAATTGGACAACTGCAAGTATTGTCTATATACACTCCCTCTTAACCTTTCAGTTATGAATTATGACGTGAGAGGATGATGATGAAGAGGAGGAGGAGTGAAGGGACAATCACAAATACGGCCGTGCCTTACGCATGACTCGAACCTGCATCCTCCTCGGCGCAGACGATAGTTATCGCAACCTGAGCCACGGAGCTGGTTATTATTATTGTCTCTAAAATAATTAATTAACTACTGAACGTTTGAAATCGAATTATATGTATTTATTTAAATATTTATTGCCAAAAAACAACTTTTAATGTGCTATGCTCATTCTCTGCAAGGGCAATGGCAAGAAATGTTGCGCTAAAACTCTTCTTCAAATTGTTTATGACGTATGTTAAAAAGCATTTTAAGGTCAGACTTTTTTTCAAGTTGGACTTCTTATAGTGATAATTAGTTGTGGTTAACATTATCCGCAATACACTGGCTTATATTTACATTTCGACCAAGTCGAATCAGTTATCTTCGGTTTCCGCTATTGGTTGGTTAAACTTCACATAAATTACTCTCGACGCGTCCCTTGTGTTATTTGTGGATGCAATAACTGTAGAACAATGGCCTGTAACAAACATTTAATTTACCGCTGCAATGATGCTGTGTTGGCAATATTACACTAATTAATTTGGAAATAAATCGAATGCTCACATGAATATTTATTTCTTATTTCTCTTTCATTTTATATGCTAGTCAGACTCGTGCGAATATTCTAAACATCATAAATCATTATTTTAAAAGAAAAATATGCTTCATACTCGGAACTTAACTTCGTATGGCCAGGCCCCGAGTCGGGCGTAACATAACAAAGGTCCGATTCGATGCATAGGTAAAACATTCTAATACTGCTGAGTCCTTATGAACAATCAGGAAGACAGAGACCTGTACTTTTATACTGCACATAATTTCAAATATAGCACAGAGTCGGTTTAGTTCTAACTAGATTTCGACATTCAGCACTTTTCGGACCATCCGTCCTACACAGTTCAGGGGTTACAATGACATTCAAAAGTGTTATGGAAGAACGTTAAAACGTCCTATTTTGTACGTTACGGTGTAAGAAACAACACTAAATAAGGACATCTTTCAACATTTTTCATCTTAAATTTGTTCGACGTATCCCTGTGGGGAGGTAATTCATTATCGGCAAGTCACATATTTACTGTGTGTGTTGCGATGACGACTTCTATATCGTAAAACCCCTCACTTTTCCTTAATGTAATATATAATTATACATACAATGGCAGGAATATGAATATTTAACAATTTATTATATCACTAAGGAATGTGTTCCAGACTGTTTGCCACAACACAACCGTGCAGCAAGACTGCTTCAGCGTAACAACGATTTACGCTCAATCGTCCCCTTGTGAACGCAAGTGGCGACACACATCAGGCGTTCACAGCCACCGGGTTAGACAGCGCTCTCCGCCGCCGAAGCTGACGGATTCTCACCCGTGGGCGAATTTCGTGCTTTGACATGGAGATTACACTCCGAATCCCGCGGCGCTATATGTCTAACATCCATGTCAAACGAGTCACATTTCTACTTCCCTTTCCGGGAACTTCCTGCAAAACTGCGGTTCGTCACGTGACCCGGTGCCTCTTGCGACTATCACGTCATCTATACTACAGGATGATGTGTCGCCACCTTCTTTCCGGTGGCTGGCCACATTCCTGACGGGCGTTTCTGCCAGCTCCGGCGACCATTGTTTTGACGAATCCAGGAAACACCTAATACACAGCCTGACGTGTGCCGCAAGTTCTACCTGCGGTCACGCCACAGTCTCGAGACTATTCGACGAATATACCTTCTATTTAAAAGTGTTGAAGCAACCTATATTTTGAATTTTTACCAATTAAGATAAATCTGTCAAATTCGAAAACAGGAACAAGACCAAAAATATCTCAGTTAAACTATTTTCATGAAATGTTTTTTTCACCACAGAATGGTGGATTTCAAGGGAACTGACTGGAATGAAATGGTGAGAGGTATTGTTCATAAAAAGAGCATATCTTCGATCCTCGTCAGTGAGATGATAATATCTTAGCCCGAATAAACAAATAACGCAATTTATTTGATGGTAATTAATGATCTAAAATCATTATGTTCCTATACAGTATTTGAGTAACTACAAGTGTCCGTGAGTGCGTTTGCATGTATGTGTGTGTGTGTGTGTGTGTGTGTGTGTGTATGAGTGTGAGCGCGTGCGTGCGTGTTTGTTGGGGGATCCGTCACTCACGGCTTGACTACTTCACATTCACCAATTTCCAAATTCGTGTTTTGGCGTGTTTTGGCGTGATTTAGCGCTGCCATCTTAGTGAGTATGCCTGGACTTAAACCAACGCCACCCAAATAGATCTCTGTAGGTGGTGTTGCATGCGACAAGTCGATCGCCGCGCGACAGATTTCATTTAATTTGCATACGAATTCAGCTATTTTTAAAAATAAATTTGCAAAAACCTACGAACACTATCGTCTTGGAACTTATTGAGCCTGAATATTGAACTTCAAGTAAATACGGAGAAAAGCAAACTGTGAGTAATGCTATAGGAACACATTTACGTTCTTACATTTGACTTCTCTTATTTACATTCTTGAGCGTGCAAATACCGATTTTCAAATGAGTGTGACTAACAACTTATTTTTATTAAAACGTAACCATCACCTTATTCACATAAACCTACAAAAGAGTCTCCTCTTAATGTTTATATGAATTCGCTTACGAAACAATAAATAATACAATTGTAGAAGTTGAAGTAAACTCATTATACTGGGTTTGCGGAGTTTTCATCTCTTCAAAAATTAGGGGACAAAAACATGGAAGTGTTAAGCAAATCCGAGGGAGAGTCAAATACAGGTGTAGAAGATTTGCGAGAGAATTTTCGGAAATAATTGAGAACTAGCGTACCTGAGCGAGAACTCTCGCATGTTAAATCCATTGTTTATAATTTTGGAATTGAAATATTACCAGTTCATATTCTCTCTGGAAGAAACATACAAAGCCATTGGGTATTGGGAAGTTTTGATCAGGAGTAAAATATTATTTTCTACTACGATTCATCGGCATATCCCATGCAAGAAACTGTAAGAACTTATTTGAACAAACATATGTATGATATACATTTTCAACCCATGAAAATACTTTTAAAACAGTTGACAGCGTTGGCAACACCATATTCAACTACTCGAGAATAAGAAGGCAATTTGTCCTTTGTTACAGCTTATGATTTTAAGAAATATGATTTATGCTGGTATATACGCATACCCTCTTTACTTCACGAACCGACATTATTGCACACGAATAGAGAGAATTATTACGTGAATCCGATTATGCTTATCACATTTTCAAACAAATTTGTCTTTTCAACTTTTTTACTGGCCTCAAAGAAACAGAGGTGGTGTGAACATTTTCTGAAGAGATCTGCAGCAAGAGAACACAGTAGGCACGATGATGATAGCACGAGCGTGAGGGCAGGCAATCCACTTGCGAGGTCGCGCAGTGATTTCAAGATGGAGCACGAAGATTGCAAGGCGGCGCGGGGGCGGGGCGCCGGGGCGGGGCGCCGGGGCGGGGCGCCGGGGCGGGGCGCCGGGGCGGGGAGCCGGGGCGGGGCACAGTGGCGGGGTGCGGGGGCGGGGTGCAGAGGCGGGGGTGGCGCGGGGGCGGCGCGGGGGCGGGCGCGATGTGGTGGCGCGGAGGCGGGGCAGCGCGGGAGCGGAAAGGGGGCGGCGAGGCCGCGGCGAGGGGGCGGGGCACGGCGTGAGCAGCATGCAGCATATGGCGAGGGAATGAGCAGCCGTAATTACAGCGCTGGCCGTTGTGGGGGAGCGGCGGTGTCAATGGCTATTCATCGGACGCGGCGCCGGGGCGGCGGCGCTGGAAGACGCAGCCGCGGTGGGGGCGACGGCGGCGAGGTGAGGCGAGATGGCACGAAAGACGGAAAGGGCGGGGAAGGAGAGGAAGGACGGGGACGTAAAGAGCACGGCCACAAGAGGACGGGGGATCATGAAGAAACGAGGGAGTAAATAAGGGGAAGTTAAAGGATGGGAAGGTGAAGATGGTTGCAAGGTCAAGAGGGTTGAGGGTGTGACGATGGTTGAGGGTGTAACGATGTTTGAGGGTGCGACGATGGTTGAGGGTGTGACGATGGTTGAGGGTGAGAGTAGTTATTTGATATATATCAACATGAAAATAAAAAAGGAAGCAAATTATGGCACGTCGTCTTTCAACTGTGTGTACTCTACGTCACATAATAACTGAATCGTGATGATACGCACACTGTAAGGATCGTAGTATCTCTGGCTTATATTCTAATAAAAGTGAATTCAACATGTATCAGACATTCATCCCACAAACATTAGTGTATAAATAGACACGTAATTCTTACAGACATTTCTTCAGATTAGTCGCAGTATTCTTGCAAATTTTTGTAAAGATTAATACAACACCAATGCGGATAATAAATAGTTTTAATAATACGTTGGTACATGCACCACGATCTATGGTTTTCGCCTGTCGCTAGGACCATATTGGTTCCTAATACATTCCGTCAAAAGCCAGTAGCGGTGCAGCAGAATTGGAACCTAATAGATTCGCTATAGGCCAGTGTCAGTGCGTAAGATAAACATTTTCAATCTAATAGCAAAGTACGTTAAGTAAAAATGAAAGAAAATTATAGTATTTTATTAAAATTTGAACCAATTACATTAAAAAATAATTTTAATCACCGTGGTTTATACAAAATTGATCATTTCCCTCTTTCACAAGGGTTGGATACGAAAAAAGTCCGGACAAAGAACGCCGGGTATTTTACTAGTACGAAATAACAAAAAAAAAAAAAAAAAGAATCATTCATACAAAGAAGGGTAGTTATATGTGATTTTACTTTTTACCCACTTCACTCCTGTCCCCAACTTTGTGGAATCTATGCTCAGTATTTTCGTGCATTTGAATCTGTTTGCAGCGGTCGGTCAGGTGGCTGGGACGGGGAGCCGACGGGCGCCAAAAGTCCTTCTCGGAGAGCGAGAGAGAGAGAGAGAGAGAGAGAGAGAGAGAGAGAGAGAGAGTGAGAGAGACACAGAGAGAGACAGAGAGAGACAGAGAGAGACACAGAGAGACAGAGAGAGACAGAGACAGAGAGACAGAGAGGGAGACAGAGAGGGAGACAGAGAGAGAGACAGAGAGAGACAGAGAGAGAGACAGAGAGAGAGGCAGAGAGAGACAGAGAGACAGACAGACAGAGACAGAGAAAAACAGAGAGAGACGGAGACAGAGAGAGAGACAGTGAGAGAGACAGAGAGAGACAGAGAGAGAGACATAGAGAGACAGAGAGAGACAAAGACAGAGAGAAAGAGAGAGACAGAGAGTCAGCGAGAGACAGAGAGAGACAGAGACATAGAGAGAGACAGCGAGAGAGACAGACAGAGAGACACAGAGAGACAGAGAGAGTCAGAGAGAGACAGTGAGAGAGACACAGAGAGACAGAGAGAGACAGAGAGGGAGACAGAGAGAGACAGAGAGAGAGACAGACAGACAGATAGACAGAGAAAGAGAGAGAGACGGCGAGAGAGACAGAGAGACACAGAGAGACAGAGAGTCAGAGAGAGTCAGAGAGAGTCAGAGAGTCAGAGAGAGACAGAGAGACAGACAGACAGACAGAGAGACAGACAGACAGAGAGAGAGACAGACAGAGAGAGAGACAGACAGAGAGAGAGACAGACAGAGACAGACAGAGAGAGATAGAGAGAGATAGAGAGAGACAGAGAGTCAGAGTCAGAGAGAGTCAGAGAGAGACAGAGAGAGAGAGAGAGAGAGTGTCCGTGAGAGTCCAGGAGGCCAGAGGCAGGAGTGCGGGGGGGGGGAGAAGAAGAAGTTGGCGCCGAGAGGGGACCGAGTGACTGCTTCCGCTCCACTGCTGCGCATCGAGGCCTCTGCCTGCCCGAGGGGGTGCGAGCGAGAGTTGGGGAATCGAGCAGAGCCAAAGCAGTGGCGTTCACACAGGAGGGGGAGGGATTCGTTCAGAACTTCCTGCGTATTCGAGTGGCGGTGACAGTACGGGCAACTCAAAGCGGGGAACTATCGCCTCAATTTATCACCTGCGCTTCATACGAGCAAATGGAAAAATCTGCTCTGCCTGTTGAATGTCACTCCGGAGGGTGAGAACAAATGGAGTTTTGGGGCTCATTGTTCCCTTCGTATTTATAAAACGCTTCTAAATTAATTTTAAATACGCGGTCAGAATACTCAAAATCACTGAAGAAGTCAGATAAAATATTAATTTAATTAAAGAGAAAAATCCTTGTTCCTTAACAAAGATTGATAATTTTAATAATAAAACTGTACAATAATGGCAACACTATATAATGAGCTGTGCTGAAAAAATTGAATGAAAAACTTGGTTTAGAAATCTGTATTTGTTTTAGTGATTTTTCATTTTACTTCTAAACATTTTATGTGTATAAAGTAATTAATATTAACGAAAACATATTTAGCCGGACTAAATTTAAAAGAAGAAATGATTGATTTATTGATTGATTTTTTCGTGTTTCCAGGCACGTCAACTTCTTTGGTCATTAGTCCTGTTAGTGTAGTGCATGTTTTTTTCTCGGGAGACGGCGGGAATCTTCTCCTGCTGGATGGCGAGATCCGGTGCCCACCTACCGTAGGCTAGTGGGGTTTCCCCCTAACCAGGACTCTCCCACCAGCAGGGTACCGCCCCAGCCGGGACAAGCTCTCGACCTAGCTAAAAAGCTAGTGTCGAAAATCCTGCCGCCGTCAGGACTCGAACCTAGGACCTCCCGGTCAGATGATACACTGAGCTTCCGCTCCCGATAAGAAGAAATGTTTCAAAACTTCTTGCAGATTCAAAAGTATTCAAAGATAAAAAAAGAACTATTAGGATGATCAACGATTCCCCTTAATCCAGAAATGCACTTTTATTTTGTTACTTAGTTCAGATTTATCTCAACTCTTTTTAATCTTCAAATTTCAGTTTTAACTTTATTTTGCCTTTATAACTTTTGTACACGAGTACCGTATTTATTGCCTCTACTCCCTTTCAATTATTTCCCTTTTCTGGTAAGAATGTCCAATCCGAAGGATGAGTGAAGAAGAAAGTGCACTGCCTGTGAAATAGGGAGGCTAGTGATCATTCAAGAAAGTGTCAATATGTATCACGATTCAAGGTGATACATGTTTTCTTGACGCTGTTATTCTCATGCTCGGTCAACTGTCAAAATCCACCTGGTGGGGAGGAACGGGAGTGACGGCAGTCGAGAGATAGCGCCCAGCAGAATCGCCGTCAAGAATGAGGATGAGGACGCGGACAAGGGCGACTGAGCGGAGAGGGGAGGCAGTGAGGACGCAATGTTGGGGCGCGGGAGGAAAATTTTGAAACGCTATCAATAAATTTAAGAAAAACAACAAATTACAGTAGGACGCCTATTATTCGAACGTCAATCATCGGAAACGTCAAATATCTGAACACATATTTTCTCTGAATTTTTTTTTTCATTAGGTACTGAATATTATACGTATTCATTTTCTTTTGCAATACTGAATATTGAAAATGATCCCCTTTATCATTGACAGTGATCAAGTATTAATAGAGATACTGTACTACAGTCAATCATCTGACTTCAGTAAACTCTGACAAATCCTATCCAAATCCATTTTATGTACACTTGCCATTTTTATATTTGGTTATCCGAATTATTGAATATCCGATATACCTAGTCCCAATTACTTAGAATAATGGGCGTCCCACATTATATAATTTTTAATGAAAATTTGATCAAATCTTTAAATTATATTTATATTAGGATGTTTCGGAATGATAAATCTTTCACAAGGATGTACTTACTAGTAAAATGTGGTCAAAGAGTAAACTACTACCTCTTTTAACAATTTTAAAAGCTTCATTTGACATAAAGCCTCATGTGGATCGAATGTGAGCCATATGTTGATATACAGATGGAAAAGAATGTGTATCTGTAAATTTATCTAGACTAAAACTTTTTAGGTGGTGTGTAACTGTTTGTTGAAACTCAACACCAGAACGTTGCTGTCAGGTTCAGTTGCGGAATCGTAACTGCACTACGTTACATCGCAACTGCAATACGCCACTGCAGTACATTCGCTAGGGCTGTGGTGACAATAATGGCCACGGCGGTGATGTAAGAATCAAAATTTACGTGCTCTTCAATTCAACTGATTCTAGGCATCTTTATCTTTGCGTATTTACTTTTAATCCATTGTGTAGAGTGGAAAAAAGAACTAAACTATTTTTTATTATGTTTTTCCCACCGGCTGGAACCATCTCGAGCTCCAGGCGCGGTCAACTTGGAACTTATCGGCCTAACCCATTACATACTCTGATGTGACCCACAGGCCTTAATACTCTGTGGTTTACTGCTATAACTTACAAGATTAGTAAGTAGGTTCCTATCGACTTGCTCCAGTTTGAGTGGAATAGAGTGAAACATGACCAGTTATGAACCGAAGCCCTTACTGGTCACAATCTGGGGAGAACCGCACTGTTATGGGATATGACACAGGTAATAATGTTAAAATGCAACGTGTATTCGTCTCACAAATCAGGCTTCTTCGCTACCTGGACAGGCCGAGTAAGGGTGAGATTACAAAGTGATGAATGGTGGGTAGAACTGCTCACCGACCCACTACAGAAAGGTCAATTTAACCCATTAACGTCCAGCGTCGGGTGACTGGGCATATGTAGCTAAATTCGAACGGTTTAGCTTCTTATAAAAAATTGCTCATATAACCAACGGTTTGCGTTTTGGAGCGCGCTAGTGGCAATTATTTAGCAACACAACAACTGGTTGGCCCTAAAAGTTGCAAAAACATGCTGCCAGAGGGCTCCAACAATAACTGTGCTGGCACGAACACGACGAAAGACGGTGAGAGCTATGTTGCGAGTGCGCACAGAATTAATTTGGGTGTTAATGAGCTAATCATCAATGCCTAAGCGGCTCAAACTCGCAGCCCTTCAGCTCGAGATCCTTCGCGCGCTGCCAAATCAGCCACGACAGTCTTTTGCTAAGGTTGAGTCTCGCTCACTGTGAGGCTGTGTGACCGCCACTCAACGTGGAGGCGGTAGCTGGATTGTTTGATTAGTGATTCCGAGCGCGTCAACAGCTAAGGTCATTATTCTCGCAAGTTTAGTGTACTTTTATCGCAGGAGGTGACGGACGGTGATCTTCCCCTACTGCATTGCGAGATCCGGTGCCGATTGATTGATTGATTTTTTAGTGTTTCCGGGCGCGTCAACTGCTTTGGCCATTAGTCCCGTTAGTGTAGTGCATGTTTTTCTCGGGAGATGGCGCTGATCTTCCCCCGCTGGATGGCGAGATCCGGCGCCGATCTACCGTCGGCTAGTGGGGTTTCCCCCTAACCAGGACTCTCCCACCAGCAGGGTACCGCCCCAGACGGGACAAGCTCTAAGCTGCCGACTGGTCTCCCGGAATATGTCGTAGTGTAGTGCATATTAGTGTAAGTGTGTGTAAGGGGAGAGGATAGGACAAGGAAGAGCAAGGACAGATCGCGCGCGGTCCGTGGCCCGTTTGGTAAGATACTGCTCCAGCATTCGCCTGGTGTTGATCGGAGAAACCACGGAAAACTACCGATCAGAGCAGCCGACCTCTAGAATTCTCCTCCAGAGAGAGACTGAACTCGCCCTAGCTGAAAAGCTTGTGTCGAAAATCCTGCCGCCATCAGGACTCGAACCTAAGACCTCCCGGTCAGAGGCGCTGCAGTGACATCAGTTGATGCACTGAGCTACCGCTCCCGGTCCGGTGCCGACTTACACGCCGGATAGCGGGGTTTTCCTCAACCAATTGTCTCCCACTAGTGGGTCACCGCTCCAGATGGGATGTGTTCTAAGCTCTCGACCGGTCTCCCTGCACATGTAATAGTGTAATGCATATTTGTGTAAGTAAGAGGTGAGGTTATGACCAGGAAGGGGAAGGAAATATAGCGCGCGGTCTGTGGCCCATTTGTCAGAGTACTGCTCCGGTATTCGCCGGGTTTTGATCGGAGAAACCACGGAAAACTACCGATCAAAACCGGTAGCGGTAGCTCAGTGATGTCACTGTAGCGCCTCTAACCGGGAGGTCCTAGGTTCGAGTCCTGACCGCGGCAGGATTTTCGACAAAAGCTTTTCAGCTAGGTCGAATTCTGCTGCTGTCTGGAGGAGAATTCTAGCGGCCGGCTGCTCTGATCGGTAGTTTTCCGTGGCTTCTCCGATCAACACCAGGCGAATGCCGGAGCAGTACCCTACTAAACGGGCCACGGACCGCGCGCGATCTGTTCTTCCTCTTACTTGTCCTATTCTCTCCTCTTACACACACACTTACACTAACATGCACTATACTACCACTTATCCCGGGAGACCGGTCGGGAACTTAGAGTTTCTCCCGACTGGGGCGGTGCCCCGCTGGTGGGAGAGTCCTGGTTAGGGGGAAACCCTACTAGCCGACGGTAGGTCGGCGCCGTATCTCGTCATCCAGCGGGGGAAGAGCACCGCCATCTCCCGAGAAAAAAACCAAGCACTACACTAACGGAACTAATGACCGAAGTAGTTGACGCGCCTGGAAACACGAAAAAATCAATCAATCAATCAACCGATCAAAGAATTCTCCTCCAGATAGTGGCTGAATTTGAACAAGCTATGTAACTCGTGTCGAAAACCCTACCTCCGTCGGGAGTGGAACCCTAGGACCTGCTGGTCATAGGCAGTGCAGTGACAGCAGTTATGCCCTGGACGACCGCAGCTGGGCCGTGGCTGGATGTCGCCTCGAGGGAGGAACGAGGGTTCGCGAGGGAGACGATCGACCCGAGGGGTGATACGCGGGGGCCAGAGGGGGCAGAAGAGAGAAGGGAGAGGTCTTTTGGAGCAAGCACAAGGGTTCGCGCGCCCTCAATGAGACGTTCAGTTGTTAGCCCATTCAGAGGCGTCCCATCCAGAGATGTTCCATGTGTGTCTTACGTTCACGTCAGTTCATGCGTTGGGAAGTGATGCTTACCATTTGCATTGCTTCATGTTGGTTTGAATTTCAAAAATTTGATTTGATTTCTTAAAAAAAGTGATCTCCTCGTGTTCATGTTTTATGATTCTTTATTCAGGAAATGGGTATCAGATTCGAGAAATGAGCCCGGTGTAAGAGAACCAGGAGTCAACAACTGTGAATGTCATTGACGTCTTATTACGTAGGAATCAACACCACAAGTACAATCATTCCATTCGTAATAACCGCAGTTGGGAATATACAACTCATTGTCAAATGCACTCTTGTGTTCATACAGTTTACAGGTTTGAATTAATATTCTTAAAAATTAAAAGTTACTTAAAATTTGAATAATAATAATAATAATAATAATAATAATAACAATTTTTATTATTATTATTATTATTATTATTATTATTATTATTATTATTATTATTATTATTATTATTAAAATGTCCCAAAACATGCATAATGGTTCTGCGTTTGACAGAAGAATGGAAGCCATATAAAATATGTTTTGCTTACGTTTTTTCTACGTATGTACTTTAAATACACATTTATGGAGTAAATAGAACAAAAAACTAACGTTTTATAAATGCAAGAATTCATTGCATCCATCTTATAAAACTTACAAATTCTGTACATTTTTGCATATAGTACTTTCTTATTGCATTTGCTTGATTATTAACTCCTTAATAATCGTCCAAACTATCACACAAAACTATCATACTTCCTTAACTGCTCAGTTACTCATCTTTCTTAACATTTTTATACTCCATTTTGTAATATTTCCTTATAACAACTAAAAATGACTTTATATACATGCAACGTTCAAAATGGAATTTTCCCGAGACCGTAATGTTTGCGCTGCCGAAGAAGGCAAAAGGAGGCTGGAATGGAGACCCAAGCGTCACCCAGTGCCCTTGTCTTGCGTGCGGAGCGGCGAGGGCGGGGGCGTGGCCGGTTTGCGGAGGGCGGGGGCGGGGGCGAGGGGGAGGGGGAGGAGGGCTGCGGCGCGGAGGAGAACATGACGAATCGCGCAGCTCCGCGCGAAGGGGGAACTGGCGCCGACAGCCAACCGCCGAGGGGGAGGAGGCGGAGGAGGAGGAACAGGCGTCAAGCCGTGACCCCCTAAACCGATTTCGTCGACGGGGGCCAGCGCCCATTTCTCCCGATATATTGTTTCAGGGCCGGCGGCGCGGTAGGGCAAAGGGACAAGGGCGCAGGGCGAGGGCCAGTGTTGTCCTAGAGGGCGCTCCGGCAGGGCATCTGGAAGGGCTACTCTGCGGCCCCGCTGGGTGTACTCAGAGGGAGAGCTTTCTTCGGTCGATCCTCCGCGCGACCGAAATCGACGGGCGCAGTAATTGAATGGCAGGGCGAAGGGCACGTTCGGTTTTTTAACGGTGTTGGAATTGGACATTCCAATTTTCGTTTCCCAAAAAGCATGTGAAAACAAACCGAGATTTAACAGCTCTAACCATCATTTCTTTTTGCTCTTTTCCTATCTGAAGGAACTCTACTGTTCTAAAATATTTGTGTAATTCTTTTGTTTCTTTAATCATTTTTAGCTCTTACTTCAATCTACATTCAATAAACGTCATTCACCGCAAATCACCGGTAAACCACCATGATGCTCAACCGCCTATGAAACAGCACGAAGGCCTATGCCACGAAATAAAAATGGTTTTTGATCAATATACATGACAATATAACATAGCAAATACCATTCCTAACTTATTTTTATATTCAAGAAATTGTTACAATAATTATAAATTTTAATTTCCTTGAAATCTATTACGGTATACGACGAACTTTTAACCATTATGTCTTAACAAGTAGTTCACTTATTCGTGGAATTCAAGAACATTTTACTTTCTCGTAAATGTTGAGAGAAAGTTATGTAAGGCTGTGGAAAATTGATTTCAAGCTTTAAACGGCAATACAAAATACAATCCATTTTTTAAAAAATGTTTTCATTTTATCAAACTCCTGTTTTGTTTGGTCAATAGTTTTATTAGTAATGGCTGACGTATGAGTAGGGTAGACTTACCATGTTGTAATAGTTAATAACTCTCGTAAATAATACGAGGAAATAGGCGCTGTTGTAGCAACCTGGTTTTTGTTCATTTGGAGTTTCAGTAAACAGTATGTTAATTAACAGGAATATCGATCAAGTTATGTTATACGCGTTTCAAAGATCAGGGTTCCTCCAAATCGATCGGGGAATATTAATTTTGGATTGATTGATTGATTTTTTCGTGTTTCTGGGCGTGTCAACTGCTTTGGTCATTAGTCCCGTTAGTGTAGTGCATGTTTTTTCTCGGGAGATGGCGGTGATCTTCCCCCGCTGGATGGCGATCTCCGGCGCCGACCTATCGTCGGCTAGTGGGGTTTCCCCCTAATCAGGACTCTCCCACCAGCGGGGTACCGCCCCAGCCGCGACAAGCTCCCGACCGGTCTCCCGGAATTTGAGGGTGTGTATTGCATGTTAGTGTACGTGTGTGTGTAAGGGGAGAGGTAAGGACAAGGAAGAGGAAGGAAACATCGCGCGCGATTCGTGGCCCGTTTGATAGGGTACTGCTCCGGCATTCGTCTGGTGTTGATCGGAGAAACCACGGAAAACTACCGATCAGAGCAGCCGGCCGCTAGAATTCTCCTCCAGACAGCGACTGAATTCGACCTAGGTGAAAAAGCCAAAGTCCAGAAAATCCTGCCGCCGTCAGGACTCGAACCTAGACCTCCTGGTCAGTGACTTCAGTTGATGCACTGAGCTGGCCGTTCCCCTGTGTCGTCCAATGGTTTAGGCACTAGCGTTGATCATGGACGACGGGCAAATGTTACGGACTAGGTAATACAAAGTATTACACATGAATTCTGACAAGAGAATGTATTAGAGGAAGCAATTAACTCAGATAGAAATAATATTTATTCATTCTCTCGGTACCAGAAAAACATACAATATGGAGATTTCGTCGAAAATCGCCTGATTTATGCTGCACAATCACAATACTGCCTCTTTACTATGTAGTTAGGAAAATCAAGCGAAAAAGTAAAAAACAACACTGTATTTCAACACTTTATTATTTTTTTAAATATTGTTCAAAATTTATTGAAATTAAAGCATAATTACTCAATTTCAGATATATAAATAAAATGTGATACTTATTGGTTTAGATATAGATAATTTGTCAAAGTATTATATTTCACAATTAATCATGAATAAAAGATTCTATGCGAATAAATAATTCAGTCCATCCGTTTATAATTTGGTCATATGTATTTGGAGTTCATTTATACGTATTCGATCAAACGTTTTGTCTAGCGTGTAGAACACAAGATAAACTTTTGCAAGTGGGCTTTTATTTTCCTTGGTGGAAACTATTTCTCTTAGCTGTTGCCGACCACGAGATCAGAGAAACAATAAGAGCTTTAAGAGGAACAAAGAAAACTTTGCAGTATCATTCTGAAAGTTCAGAGATCATTTCCAAAGAAAATATTGTAAATCTTAATTCGCTCCTGTAGCGAAATTGATTATTTGTTTCGTCACTTTTATTGTTTGTGAAAAATTATACACGATGCCCCTGTGGGAACACGAATGAAGGTTTCATAAAACTTATTGAAATCGCAAAGAAGACATTGTGCTGGCATGAATTAAATACGTTGCTTGCAACTGACCACGCACATGATTATCAATACATTTTTAAATGATCCGTGATACGTAACTAAGTTTACCGAGAGTATGAGGGAAAGAGGAATTTGTTTTTATGCATTTGTATATTTCAAAATATGGTCATGATTTTAAAATGTATTCACAGAACATGAAAATAACTATGAGGGAAATGACTGAAGATATGAAACTTACGACATATTTTTGAAGCCTTTTACAAGGTTCACACTATCAACCAAGAAGGCTATATGAAGATTTATTTAAAAAAATAATGAATGACAAATCAGTAATAAAAAATGTCTTCTCTTTTCCTTTCAGTAGACCACACGTCTTATCTTTTTTATTAATTTTATTTTACATTGACAGTACAACGTTCAGCCATGATGTTCTTCAGTTGATTGATCGAGCAACTTTGTACCAGCAAAGTGTGAAGGGGATAACTTCTTGTCACATCCCTGATAGTGATTTAATTAGGTTATACCTTCAACCAAGGTTATTGTGAGGAAATTTCGTTAGAGAGCGATGGCAGGCTTTAGAAAGGAATTATGATGAGAGAGACAGATAAATGTAAGAAATATTCTTATTTCATGTCGGAGTGGTATTGAAAGAAAATGTAAAATGGGAGTCTGTTTCTTAGGGGGGAGAGTGGGAGTTGATCAGTTCCTATTTCGTAGGCGTCTGCTTCTTGTACACGATTTAAATTATTGAAGAAATTATGTGCCAGTTTCGTAATAAAGGAATTAATTAGTTCTATTGCAAGATCGTTGTGCAGTGTCTTATTGCTGACAATCCAGGGGGCGTTTTCTGTTATATTTAAGATTTTGTTTTGAAAGATTTGTAACTTATTTAATGAGGTTATGGCAGCTGAAATTCATACAGGGCATGCGTAAGTTAATATCGGACGAAGAATAGATTTGTAAATGGTTAAAGTGGAATGAATTTTTAAAGAAGAGATGCAGTTGAGATTTGGACGTAAAGTAGCTAACCTTCTACTACTTTGGACGAGATGTGACTGAGCCAATTTAATCTTGTGTCCATGAAAACGCCAAGATAACGAATAGGTGTATTTAGAGGAGACCAAGGAATGATAGAATTTTTTTTTCCTTTCAGACCACACGCCTCATCTTTTCTTTTCAGAAATAACTTTGTTTGACAAAATAAATGGGGGAAACTGGACGTTTTCATGCATAAAATAAGAAATTAGATAAATATTGTAACAAACATTTATTTCATTACATATTTTAAGTTCTTTTATTCACCGTTTTAATGACTTAATGACTAGTTTTATACAAAGAATACAGAACAATACAGAATACATTCAATGCTATATATTGAAAAGCATCTATTTTCATTGTAACCAGTTTTGATGTAGGTAGACAAAAAATATAAGTGATACTGGCTAATTCTGGTCGGATGTCAAAGTATTTAATTTTACTTGGCAATAGTGTGTAATTTACGGATTAAAATGACGTTGCAAGAACGAGTATTAGTAAATTAATCGAGAACTTACTACTTCATTCATGTAAGGAACGCGAACAGCATGATGAATTCCAAGTACATACCTGCAACAAGAAGAAAAAACATAAAACAGTGAATAATATTACGAGGAGACTAATACTACGACAGTAAAATATTCGAATAAAATGGAAGGCCTAGTTAATGTGACATTTTTAATCAAAATCTTCCATCGCACCGTATCTGCATGCACGTATTTCAAAACGTAAACACCGTAATGACATGGATGTTTAAAATACAAAAAGTATAGTCCTATATCAAGGAAAGGGAATACAATAAATTTATATTTGTCTATTAAAAGCGCTATCAAAGACAGAAATGTAACAAAAATGTCATTGAAGCTAAATTATGTCAAACCTTATCATGAAATGGTGTACCAACACAAACTGTATTCTAGAATGAACTTTCCGTGAAACAGATGCACGATTCCGTATTCACTATCACTTCACACATCACACAAGTAAATAATGGTTGAGTAATGAACCATTTATAATAAAAAAATGCAAATACAAACAATAGAAAACAAAAGCTGAAAAGTATTCTGAAAATCAAAAACCATCCTCAGGCACTAATCAATTCCTCTTTTTATTCATGAAGAAAACCTATTTCTAGATAATATATAGGTACCTAATTATAAGTATACGCAAATTTCACTTCGCTTTAACTGATAAGTATTTTGTAGAGTTCTCATCATACATCATTTTATCGGTGTTCAAAGCTCTGTAAGACTTCTAAGTCAATAACACACAATTTAAAATCATTTTTAAATATAACTTTATCGGAGATTTATCAGTTTTCATTTTCCTGTTGATTTGAATAACAGGATACAGGGATCAGTACTGCAGTACTTTGACAACTAATTTTTGTTGGCTTAGATGAACTTTATAAACTAAGATAATAGGTACTGAATCTAATTAGTCAAGGATGAAATAATGCATTAAGCGCCTTATTTATGCCCCAGCTCGAACTGGATGTTCAAAAGTGCTTGTCTCGGAAAAATGTTTTTAATTCTTCTCCGGAAATCTGTGATTTGAGCAAGGTCAAATTAAGGTGGGTGTTCGTTTCGGTTGAAGCATGAGTAAATTGATGATTGATTGATTGATTGATTGATTGGTCACACCGGGCACGTCTGTCATTGATCCACCGTAATTAGTCTACCGTAGGTGTAGTGCATGTATTCCTCGACATATGGCGGTTATCTTCCCCCTCTGGATGGTGACATCCAGCGTCGACATATCTTCGGCTAACAAGGTTTTCCCAAATTATGTATCTCCCACCAGCGGGGCACCGCCCCAGCCGGGACAAACTCTAAGCCTCCCTTTTCTGACCGACCTCCCGGTATGTGTGGTAGTGTAGTGCTTGTAAGTGTGTGTAAAAAAGATGTGAAGATAGGCCAAGGAAGAGGAAGGAAATAACGCGCGCGGTCCGTGGGTCGTTTGTTAGAGTTCTGTTCCGGCATTCACCTGGTGTTGAACGGAGAAACTACGGAAAACTACCGATCAGAGCAGCCGGCCGCTGGAATTCTTCTCCAGACGGCGACTGAACTCGACCTAGCTGGGATCGAAAATCCTGTCACGGTCGGAATTCGAACCTAGTACCTCACGGTCAGAGGCACTGCAAGGACATGCTTAGAACTTGTTGGATATGTTGATAATGGATAGTATTATGAATATATTTAATTGCTTATGCAAGTGTAAATTAGAAAAGAACCAAGGGGTCTTTGTTATTGATCTGAGGTATTTATTTTGGATGGTTTGGATTTTGTTTAAGTTAGTACTCGTAGAATTTAACCAGCTAGGGCACGCGTTAATCATAATCGGTCGGATAATAAATCATAATCGGTTCATCATAATCAGTTTGTAAATAGCTATTACATTGTTCAGAGAAATTTTGCTTTTTAAATTGATTAGCGGTTCCAGTTGGAGGATTTTTACTTTAGCATGGTGGATTTTGGCATTTAGATTGTCTTTCCAATGTAACTTCACATCAAGATTTAGTCCTACGTATTTGATGTTTTGACGGTGTGTGGTTAAAGAAATTAATGGGAGATTTATCAGTGAAGCTCATTTGTCCGATGTTCAAGTGGCAATATGAATCTTACAATATCGCCTCGATAACTTGCAGCGTTATCTTCTACTTCCTTATCAGCTACATCCATGAGATCGTGCCTAACACGGCTACTGTGGTCTATTGGAGCACTTCAGGAGTACTTAAATCCTAAAGGTATCTCTTCAAGAAATAGGACACAAAAATATATTTAACCTTCGAACACGGGTCAGAGGATAGACTTACCGAGTGCATGATGGTGATATTTATTAATTGCAGAATCTTACAAGCACTTGGGGGTCACGAAATAAAAAAGAGATAATGAACATCTGGTTGCAATTTAATGCGATAAAATATTACCTTAATACTTTTATTTACGAACCTAGCCAAAATGACAAATAATACTGAAGAAGAATGATATTGTTGAGTAAAGTAAAAAAATGATGTTAAAATTAAGTAGTTTATTTTATTTTACTTTGTCACATTTTCTTCTTGTAAAACGTAAGGTTGAATTTTGTACAGTATTTCTCTAACTCAGTATTTCATTTTTCTGATACCAATCATTTACATTATCTTCTAAGAGTAATTAAGTTCACTGCATCTGCTCATATCATCTGATTAATTCACAAAACTTAAATTTTCAGCAAATTCAACAAAACTAAATATCTGCCTTTCTTCGCGGTTAATCAAACAGCAATGTTGAGAAGAATGAAAACCGTCACACTGGATGCATTTTTTAGCCATTCATTCATGTGTGTAGTTGTTCTTAAACTGAAGTACGCTTTCATTAATGTCAATAAATAATAATAATAATAATAATAATAATAATAATAATAATAATAATAATAATAAATAATAATAAATACCAATTAATACAGCTAAGCAATATTGTTTCAATTCCAATAATAGATAATAACCTTCAGAAGTTCTCCAACAATCAACTTCGTCTACTTCAACACTGCTGTCAGTGGTTTCCGTACAGTGTCGGATTATAGGGGGTGAGGAGGGGATTGGGATCCTTGCAATGGAAGTAATGCTCCTCTCCATTCAACTCTGTGAGTAATTTTACTCCGTTTCTTCAAAACAATTACTTTAATAACCTTAATAAATTTAAACAATTACCTTAATAAGTTGTTGATGCGACTATAAATTACCTTAATATTCATCGAATCACATACAAAGGGTAACACATACAAAGGGTACATCATATACAAAGGGTACATAGTGATGATTAAACATTTTCTATTTCAAGCTTTTATTAAAACTACAAGAGCACATATTTTTTCGCATTACTTGTAACTTCTGCAATTTTCCAAAATTCAGAGGGTGAAAGAAAATAAGATCGACGCCATTTTTAAGCGCCATTTACTATATCTGAGGAAAAAATTAAAGCAAAAATTTGAAGACTTTTTTGAAAACAAAATATCAATTGCCTTCACTTAAAGCAAAAATTACAGAACACTACTCGTATTTTCAAAAACGTGTTCAAGACCTTATTTCAACATGTGTTTTTTTACAACATACTTAATTACGAATGCATTTCTCATCTATATTGTACTTTTGTAATGTTGAAGTTCGCTGCAAATGGAAGCTTCAATACGTTTATAAGCAAACTTTTCTCTAGAATAACTCTCCAAAATAAAAATATCCGTTGCATATTCGAAGGGCCAGGAATTTGACTTGATCATTCGAGAAATATTAATTTGGGAGAAAATCGTCTCAATGGTTTAAGCGTTAGCGCTGACCACAGACAGACGGAAGATGGACAGTCTGACGGAATACAGACGTTTCACCCATTTTTCTGTATCAGGTACACGCAAAATGTGGATTTTGTCAGCACAAAAAGTCGAAGGAAGTAATTTATTACATATTGGATCAACATATCCGGTTTTTTGATATCAGGGTCATAATATGAGTTTCTTCAAAGAAAAATCGCCCCTCCGCTGCAACTTTTCGATACACTCTCTTTAACGTGTAGTCAGTATGTTGCACGCCGAGAAAGTAAAAATATTTCTAAAATATTTATGCGGGGGAGGGCGAACTGATTGACATTTCTCTTGAAATGCTAATTACGCGCCCCGGGAGCGGTAGCTCAGTGCATCATCTGATGTCACTGCAGCGCCTCTGACCGGGAGGTCCTAGGTTCGAGTCCTCACGGCGGCAGGATTTTCGACACTAGCGTTTCAGCTATGTTGAATTCAGTCGCTGTCTGGAGGAGCACCGATCAGCACCAGGCGAATGCCGGAGTAGTACCCTACCGAACGGGCCACGGACCGCACGCGATCTGTCCTTCCTCTTCCTTGTCCTATCCTCTCCTCTTACACACACACACACACACACACACACACACACACACACACACACACACACACACTAACATGACTACACTACCACATATTCCGGGAGACCGGTCGGGAGTTTAGAGCTTGTTCCGGCTGGGGCGGTGCCCCGCTGGTGGGAGAGTCCTAGTTGGGGGAAACCCCACTAGCCGACGGTAGATCGGCGCCGGATCTCGCCATCCAGCGGGAGAAGATCACCGCCATCTCACGAGAAAAAGAAACATGCACTACACTAACGGGACTAATGACCAAAGCAGTTGACGCGCCCGGAAACACGAAAAAAATCAATCAATCTAAATACGCGCCCTTGTGCGTGGAAATGCACTTCATTTTAATCAGAACCGCAAAGTTACCCAAAAGAACGTGCGATCGGTAGCACCTTTCAACGGCAGTCACCAGATGCTTCCATCATGGCCGCAACCGCTCCCAAACGCTCTTCGCTTGTCACCGGAGGCCATCAACGCCCTCCATCCGATAGCGGAGCCGCGATTGGATTATCCTCGCGAGCGCCTGCGATCCCCGGCCGCGTGCCGCGTGCCATATCGCCAGAGACAATACACAAATGCAATTACTCCCGCCCAACCGCGCGAAGCGGGTCGGCAATCGAAAGAGATCGAAGGCTGCCACGATTGATTGGAATGCACATCGACTGGCGTTGGTCAGCGGGTGATGGCATGTACGGATGCAACATTCCGCAAATTTCCATTGTGATTACGCGTTCCTCTGATTAAATATGCACAACGACAGATGAAGTAATACGCAAACGAAACGGGGGATGGAATCAATAGAATCCCTTGAACGCTAGCAAAAAATGTTTGCCGAAAGAAAGCTTCGGACAATGGACATCACAGAAAATTTAATCATGCTTTGCTGATATGTTTTTTTATTGTTTACTGCACGATTCTTAAATGGCCAAGATTTGTTCATTGATTAAAGTATACCTTGCAAATGATGTTATGTTGTCAAAATTATGACGAAACCATTTTTACATTTCCCTTGAAATAATGTATTATTAATTTTAAGAAATTATCGACTAGTATGCATTTCATGAGACAGTTCAATAAGCTGACCGTTTAGCTGCAGTATCCATAACGAACGATCTGAGCTTGGTTTCTTCGTAAATGAGTTAGGTAATGTAAGCAATTTAAACATTAAAATAAAATAGGTTTCGTTCGCGCAAATTACGCTCTCTACGCTAAAGTAACAAATAAGCGAATCTTAGTCATCTAGAATTGATTGCGTAGAATTAACATTTTCTCTAGTATTCGATATATTCCAATTTAGAAAAGACACCCAAAATTTTCATATCCAAAATATTTTTCGAGGATGGGATAATTTAATTTTTTTCCTTTCAAATCAACAAATGCATAAACGTAATACTTAACGTTACATACAGACGGAATACAAAAAAACATATTTATTTCCAAAACTGTTTCAATAATGAATTTAAAACTAATTACTTTGACAATGTTTGCCGAGGGTTAGGGGTGGGGGCTTCAACTGCGTTGAGCGAAATGCACAGCGAGTATCATATATTGGATTGGCTGGGGTTGACTCCTTTATTTGGGGAAAAGGCAGGATTGATCGCGATGATTAATGGATGTTTTTAGTTTGAAGAAATACTCTATCGATGCCACCTTTTCTTCCCTTTTGGACCGATAAAATTTCACAGTTCTACAAGATTTTCAATAGCAATGTTTCGTAGCCTTGTTCAACGTAAGATATTACGAAGTTGTGTTCTGCATTAAAAGGAATGCTTGGAGCATTTCTTCACATTGTTCCTTAATTTTGGAGAGAAGGGCGATGTTACGAGGAGAATATCGGGGGCTGTGCCCGTCGGGAGCTGTGCCCGTCGGGAGCTGTGCCCGTCGGGGGCTGTGCCCGTCGGGGACTGTGCCCGTCGGGCACTGTGCCCGTCGGGCACTGTGCCCGTCGGGGGCTGTGCCCGTCGGGGAGTGTGCCCGTCGGGAACTGTGCCCGTCGGGGGCTGTGCCCGTCGGGGGCTGTGCCCGTCGGGGAGAGTGCCCGTCGGGGACTGTGCCCGTCGGGGGCTGTGCCCGTCGGAGGCTGTGCCCGTCGGGGGCTGTGCCCGTCGGGGACTGTGCCCGTCCGGGGCTGTGCCCGTCGGGGGCTGTGCCTGTCGGGGGCTCTGCCCGTCGGGGGCTGTGCCCCGCTTGTCCCATCTGGGGCTGTGGCCCGCTGGTTAGCGATTCCTGGTTGGGGAAAACCCCGGAAGTCGACGTGTACGTCGGCGTAGGATCTCGCCATCCAGCAGGGGAAGACCACCGCCACCACCTCCTGCTCCACCAACACGCGATAAACATATACTCCACTTACGGGACTAATGCCCTTGCTAATTGGAATGCCCCGAAACACTAACCAATCAATCGATCGGACACACCTGCCGCCTCCCATGATTCGCCACTGTGGCGGACAGGCTGCTGACTCAACGCAGCGTCCCGCGTCGTTTATTCATCGGGTGGCATCGATCAGGGGGCGTCGCCAGCCACCGCGAGCTCTGTGTCGCAATCCGCTCTTCATTTGGACGCGTGGCCTCCTGCTTCGTCGCTGCCGTTCATTGGTCTCTCTGTCGCACTCGGGGTTCATTCAACAGAGGGCGAATGATTTAATCTATTTATTTATTGTTTAGCAATGCCCGGCACGACAACTGCTAAGGTCATTGGTCCCGTAAGTGTAATGCATGTTTTTATCGCGGGAGGTGGAGGTGATCTTTCCCCGCTGGATTGTGAGATCCGGCGCTGACCTATATGTCGGTTAGTTGTGTTTTCCCCAACCATATCGCCTACCAGCGAGGCACCGTCCTCGCCGGGACAAGCACTAAGCTCCCAATTGGTCTCCCGACATGTGTGGTAGTGTTGTGCCTGTGTTTTTGTAAGGGCAAGGGTAAGTAAGGTTAGGTCATGGAAGAAGAAGGAAAGATCGTGCGCTGTCCGTGATCCGATTGTTAGGGTACTGCTCCGATATTAGCCTGGTGTTGATTGGAGAAACCACGGAAAACTACCGAATAGAGCATGTGGCCGCTAGGAATCTTCTCCGGTCAGCGGCAGAACTCGACCTAGCTATGTAGCTAATGTCGAAAATCCTGCCGTCGAGACTCAAACCAGTCACATGCTCTGCAGTGACAATCTCAATTGATGTCCTGAGCCACCTAAGCCGGTGTAGAGGTCAAAGAGAAAGCAACGCAGGAGACCATAAACACAAATCATAGATAGGATACCGGTTCGCGTGGCAGAAGCGGTCGAGACCTAAGCAGTTATCTGCCGCGGTTGAAAGAATCCTGTGTTTGACTCCCGTCTTGTGTAAATTGGTTGGTATGTGCAGTGGAAGTTCCTTTCACGATCAGTAATGAGATGCGGGAATTTGTCCGTTACAGAAAAGGTTCTAAAGTCAAAGATAATATTTTTAAAAATATTTGAATTAAAAGTATATAAAGTAAACCAAACATTTCTGAAGTAATTATTAAAGAAATAATAGTTTATCCCAGTAAATTATCAAACTAAGATGCAACTACTCAAAAGCAACACAGCGAATGACAATGTACTAAAGGTCGAACAATAGCACAAACAAGCATTTCTCGCATTATTCATAACGGTTTGCTAATAATATAATTTGAATGTTAGTTGAACCACGAAAATTGTTTCAAAACCCGCTAATATATTTCCCCGGACTGAGATATCAAGTTAAAAGCTTAGTATCCTCAATCAGCGTTCTTAGTCATCTCACAAACCTTTTTCATGCTTACAAAAACACAAACTTTTGCAAGTTTTGAGATTACAAATTTTTCAGTGAAAACATTTTTTACATTTTTTTGTTGTCAATATTTTATTCAAAATAACGCGAATTAAAAATACTATATTACATGAAATTATTTAACGATGTAATTTTGAAGAAAATATTTCATTAAGATAAAACTCGTAACTTCTATAACGTACGTCTCATTCTGTAGATTAAGGTAATATAAATGTTTCTTTCAGGCTACATATACTACATATTTTTCTGGTCTCTAGTAATGATCATCTTGCCAATTTTAAGAACTAAATGTTATCATCTTCGTTCAGTCTCAACTGGTTCCTCTTCGCCTCCTTTTTACATTTTTCTTTTAATGTTTCGCAGTAGTAAGGTTTATTTTTCGAAAGAATGTTACAAGCAGACGAGTTTTTCCTCCAGTTCTTGAACCTCTCATCAAAATCCCGTTCCATTTATTCAATTTATTGTGCCAATATGTCTACGACTTACGTCCGCTTCAGCTGTGGGGAAAGGCCACCCCTGCCCTGTTGCTCTCGTTTCCAGTGGCGACATTCAATTCTTTTGGCTGACGCTCGCAGAAGGTAATACCGCAGTTGAACAAAAATAATAAATTTGTGCGCGACGGCTGACGTGTATTTTGTTGTCAGGTTGAGAGCTCTAAATTACAACTGTATCTGAAATCCGGATTTATCCGGAATACCCAATTAACTACAATTTCTGCCAAGGACGTTTTGGTGCAGAGTCACAGAATTTCATAAGGATTATTTCATAGGATCCGATAATCTCCCACAACACCGTTCCGCTCTTCTCCGCTGACACAGGTTACAAACTTAAAATGATGTTAGAGTACAGGATACATGATAAATAGAGCAAATCTACGTGAAAATGGTGATTTAAATGTTCTACCAGTGGGCATCAACAAATGCGTGATATCATTGACCGTTTCAGTGTGTCATGTATGTTCCAATACTCAATCATTATGTAAAGCAAAAAAGAAAATAGATGCAAAAATCTATTGTATTATTTTTTTGCTACAAAAAATAAATATTAAAAATGTTTTTATGATTGAAATAAATCATAAGACAAAAAAGTAACAGAACATTGATAAGATTTGTGCAAGTCATAAGAGACACACGTGTGACTATTCACTACACTATACTTCGCGCCTATAATAAAATACGAATTTTTTAAGCAACTAGTTTCAAACAAAAGGGCGTTAAAATGATTGTGTCGGATCACGTCTTACGTTGACCATTTGTAAGCCAGGGTCAGAAAATCTCTGAGAATATACAAGTAGATCCCGAATTCGCCAAAAGAGCCCATACAATGTCAAAAACCGAGAAGGTGATAAGAACAGTCCCAGCAAGATAGTATTCGAGATGACGCACTTCCGGTCTAGGTTTTCCAGTCGACGCGACGTCGCCGTCGCCACCGCCAGTACCACCACAACCCATTCTTGCTTCCGTCCCCCCACCACCGCCTTCGACCCCCTTCATCGTCAGGGTCGTCGCCGGATCCTGCTCCGCTTCCGCATCCACCGTCGCCGCCGCCACCGCCGCCGCCGCCGCCGCCGCCGCTGCCGCCTTCGCCTCCACCGCCGCCGCCGCCGCCGTCACCGCCTTTCTCCGTCGCCTCCGCCAATGCCACCGCCGCCTCCGCCTTCGTCGGCGCAGTCTTCGCTGATACATGTACAGACGACGCCATCATCTCTTCCTCCGCCGTCGCCACCACCGCCGCATACTCCAACACCGCCTTCGCATGATTGATTGGTTAATTGTTAGTGATTCCGGCCGCGTCAATAACTATGGCCAGTCCCGTAAGTGTAGTGCGTGTTTTTGCTCGGGAGGTGGCGGTGGTCTTCCCCCGCTGAATGGTCAGACCTACCGTTAGCAAGCGGTGTTTTCTCCAACCAGGTATCTCCCACCAGCGGGGCACCGCCCCAGCCGGCATGTGTGGTAGTGTAGTGCATGTTAGTGTAAGTGTGTGTGTAAGGGGTGAGGATAGGGCGAGGAAGGAAAGATCGCGCGCGGTCCATGGCCTGTTTGTTAAGGTAGTGCTCCGGCATTCGCCTAGTGTTGATCAGAGAAACTACGGAAAACTACCGATCAGGGCAGCTGCCCGCTAGAATTCTTCTCCAGACAGCGACTGAATTCGACCTAGCTGAAAAGCTAGTGTGGAAAATCCTGCCGCCGTGGGGAGTGGGAACCTAGGACCTCCCGGTCTGAGGCGCTGCAGTGACATCAGTTGATGCACTGAGCCACCGCTCACAGTAACACCGTCGCCGCCTCCGCCATCGCCGCCACCGCCATCGCCGCCCGCCACCGCCACCGCCGCCGCCTGCCCCGCAGCCTCCGCCGTCGCGGCCTTGGCAGTTGCCGCCTCCGCCGCCGCCTTGGCCGCCGCCGCCGTTGCCTCCGGCGTCGTCACCGCCTCCGCCGCCACGGCCGTCGCGGCGCCAGCCCGCGATACGCCTCCCTCGCACTATCTCTGCGCGCGCTTGGCGCTGCCAAGGACTACTGCGGCGGGCGTCGCGTATCTTGACCACTCAGCCAAAAATGTTTCCTCTAGATACCCACAGCACAAGATACAAGAGACAACAGCGGGCTTGCCATATCCAACAGACCTTGAGTAGAGGATGCTCCACAAACAATCGTATCTGCCAAACTGAAATCTCTGTTTTAATAGAGCGTCATTGACAGAACCGGCATAAAATCTTCCGAATATTTTTTTCCACTTTCTCGTATACGTACGTATATACGAGTAATATACGTGCGTATAACGTTATGTAATTCTGCGCAAAAAGACTGTGGATTTTCGTCGGAAAAAAATTCATTGCCGGGCTCTGGTAACGAAAAAGTGCATAATACTAGTTGCTATATTAAGAGAAAACAATCCTGTAACACGTGGTGTATCCAGAATCCCTGTTTTGTGGGTCCTTGATATCGTAAAGCCAATTAGAAGTAAACCGTCCGTCTGTCTGTCTGTCCGTGAACACTACTAGCGCCTAAAGCATTCATATGATCTTTTCCAAATTGAAGAATCCCCTTTCCATCTGGCTTTAGTTGAAATTTTGAAAACCATTCTTTATAATGAGGGGGTACTCTATATAAAGCTCGCCGGATTTTTTCTTGTAAGAATAGAGTAAAATACGCTTATAAAGATGGCATTGGTCCGATTTCCACGGTTAACTCTGAAATTTCGAAAATTGCAAATGTTTGAATTTTTCGGCGTCTTCCTACAACTATAAAATTGAAGACAGAGATATTTCCTTCAAATGAAATTTTCTGTTCATAAGTAGTTCTTTCATTAAGGATTTTTTTAAAAATTTTAGTAGATTTCATGCAATATTGCTCGCAATAATTGCAATTTTAAAAAATTACAAAAACAAGATTTTCTCAGAAACGGCTCCAAATTTTTCTTTAAATTTTTGGTAGAGGTTTGGTAAATGTACCATATACGATGACATAAACGCTATGTTGCTCTATTCTTTTGTTTTTTTCTTCAAAAATTACAGAAATGTATTTTTTTACTTGTCTCTCTCGTCGGTAATATTTACATTAGAGGCCATTTCTTCACATTATTATATTTATGAGTACATGTGCTTGAAATAATATCAAATAAAGTTTCTCAAAAACTCAACAGTTTTCTATGAAAATGAGATCAAAATTCCGCATTTTCAGAAACGTCATACGCGATTTTCTCAAAAACGGCCCCAAATTTTTTCTTTACATTTTTCGAAAGAATAGTGGTAGTTACACTGTTTAATATGATGTAAAGTTCATTTTGGTGTATTCATTTACACAAATTCATTTTTTTTCAAAATGTCTCTCACGCCGTTAATATGAACATTTCTATCAATTTGTAAACATAACTGCATTTGTGAGTAAAAGTGCTTCAAAGGACTTCAAAAGAAGGTTTTCGAAAAGTCAATAGATTTCTGTGAAAAAGAGCTTCAAATTTTGCATTTACAGTATTGCTTAACGGCTATGAAAATTTCTATATAGGACGAATATATAATTTTCTTTAATATTCTTGAAGTAATATTTATCTTCTATAAAGAAACCAAAAACTTAAGAAAATGTTAAAAAAATGTACTTTGGGCGACGATAGAAGGTACCTGGCCAGAGAATGGAGCAAGACCTTAAAGCTACTCCACACCAAGGAAATTACAAAAAATTGGTACCGACGAGAAAATCTGTGACATTTTCTAGCACCTCTAGTTTATTTATTAGTCAAAGTAAAAAAGTAATGTATATGACGTACGGGTGATAAATCTGCGCACGTTTTCTTAACCTACAGGATGCCTATTTCACCCTTTACTATACATAGTTGAAAGTTGAATAAACTACCAACAAATCGTGATTAAAAACATTTGAAAACTAAAAATATTTATTCTCCAGTAATGCCCGAATATTAGTTATTTGCATCTGTAAACAAACTACATTTTATTTGGTAGTATTACTAACAAAATAATTACTCCTGCGCCTACCACAACCAGCAGAAGGAGAGCTCAAACAACCCAGAATGAAGCAATATTTATTTTAAAACCATTTTTGTTGTTTTGATGGCAAAGCAACAGAAATGAACAATTGTAAAATGTATCTATTAATTGAGCGTTTTAACACTTATATGTGGCGCAAGAAAAAACATATTTAGCGAGAAAGAACAATTTTCTTAATAGAGACAACGCAAGAATTCAGTGCTTTACAGTCTGTGATTAAATGGTCACAAAACAAGCCCCTTTACCTATCTCGTCCAGAGCCCTGCTCTGTTGGCGCAACGCTCTTTAGAGACGTGATTAAATACTCCGCTGCATGCACGGGTGCTTGACAGGAAGCCTAGCCTAAAACTAGTTTATATCGTTCCGAAATGGAACTAGTGGATTTGATTGATTTTTTCGTGTTTCCGGGCGCGGCAACTGCTCTGGTCATTAGTCCCGTTAGTATAGTGCATGTTTTTTTCCTCGGGAGAGGGCGGTGATCTTCCCCCGCTGGATGGCGAGATCCGGCGCCGACCTACCGTCGGCTAGTGGGGTTTCCCCTAACAAGGACTCTCCCACCAGCGGGGCACCGCCCCGGCCGGGACAAGCTCTAAGCTCCCGACCAGTCTCCCGGGATATGTGGTAGTGTAGTGCATGTTGTTGTGTGTGTGTGTAAGGGGAAAGGATAGGACAAGGAATGGGAAAGACAGATCGCGCGCGGTCCGTGGCCCGTTTGGTAAGGTACTGCTCCGGCATTCGCCTGGTGTTGATCGGAGAAACCACGGAATACTACCGATCAGAGCGGCTGCCCGCTAGAATACTCCTCCAGACAGCGACCGAATTCGACCTAGCTGAAAAGCTAGTGTCGAAAATCCTGCCGCCGTGGGGAGTGGGAACCTAAGACCTCCCGGTCAAAGGCGCTGCAGTGACATCAGTTGATGCACTGAGCTACCGCTCCCGGTACCTTAGCTTGAAAATTCCCAGAGGGTCAAGTATCCGCGCGAGGCAAGACAAACCCCACCTGCAGAACACCTCTTCAAATTTCCTTAAAGGCATGACATGCAATAATTTTGACTTCCCTTAGTGAGAATAATCGATCATTTTAAATCCTTCCCTTCACATGATGTAGATGTTGAGGCTCTAAGGTAAATTCAAATGTTCATGGAAAAACAAAAGGTCACAATATTGTTTTATTACAAGCATAAAAAATTCAAAACAAAGAAATGTACTTAGAGAAAAGAAAAACAAACTCACAAACACAAACACAGACACACACACACACACACACACACACACACACACACACACACACACACACAAACACTCAGCACACACGAGCACGAAGTTTGAACTTAATAATGATGGGAAGCATTCAAATATTTTATTTTTGAAGTTAACTTAATGCATTGTTAAATTGTCATCATCATAAAAATATTCAATGAATAAATTGATTTTCAACTTGAATTGTACTTATTTAATATATTGCAATGGTGAAGCAATGCCGGGGCCGCTAGTAAACTCAAAGTAAAAAATTAACATTAATAGCTATTCTCTTTCCCAGTGAAGTAATTATATAGTTGGATTGTAGTCAAATACACTACAGGAGTTCGCGTCGTGGATATTGTTATGAAATTAATCAATTCATTTAATACACATTTCGTAACCACAATATTATGGTCCCATATGATCTTTTTCCATTCTTCCTCTTGAAAATAATTTAAGAACAACACCAATATTAAAATAAAAAGCAAAAGGCCGGAAACTTGTAATCTATTCGATGCTCACATTTACACATACACACACACGTTTGCACAAATTTGATCGCCCAACAGGCAGTTTTCTCTTTCCCTCAAGTTAATGACAACTAGTCCAACAGTTGACTATTAGCTAGAAGCATAAATTCGAAAAAAATTGGTAGTGACACTTCACAAGGCCACGGCCACCAAATATCATCATTGAAAAAACAAAACAAAAACAAAAGCAAACATGAAAACACAGACGCCGATTACATTGGCGTCAAAACCGCGTGTTTCTCAATTACAGGCATTTGTTCTGCGGCCGCGCCAGATGTATTCATCCCTCGAGGTGGCGGCCCGACGCGGTTTCAGCGCCCCGCCGCCCCATCCCCGCCCTATCCCGCCCCATCCCCGCACCGCCGGCGCACGAAACGACGGGAAGCCAATCCCCTCCATCGCTCTATTGACGCCAAGTCCCTTTCTGTCCCCGCCTCATGCTCTGACGCAGCACCCCGTCCCGGCCGACAGAATTCCCTCCGACTCCGCCCTCCAACCCCGCCCTTCGACTCCGCCCTTCGACTCCGCCCTTCGACTCCGCCCTTCGACTCCGCCCTTCGACTCCGCCCTTCGACTCCGCCCTTCGACTTCGCCCTTCGACTCCGCCCTTCGACTCCGCCCTTCGACTCCGCCTTCGACTCCGCACTTCGACTCCGCCCTTCGACTCCGCCCTTCGACTCCGCCCTCCGACTCCGCACTTCGACTCCGCACTTCGACTCCGCACTTCGACTCCACACTTCGACTCCACACTTCGACTTCGCCCTTCGACTCCGCCCTTCGACTCCGCCCTTCGACTCCGCCCTTCGACTCCGCACTTCGACTCCGCACTTCGACTCCGCACTTCGACTCCGCACTTCGACTCCGCACTTCGACTCCGCACTTCGACTTCGCCCTTCGACTCCGCCCTTCGACTCCGCACTTCGACTCCGCACTTCGACTCCGCACTTCGACCCACCACATCGCGGCCGCTTCCAGAACCCGCCCAACCATCATCACCGACCCCGTCTGCCCCCTTCACGTCCCACCCCCCGTCCGTACTCCCGTTCACAACGCACAGTGAGTGTCCATGTCCAATGAAGGCCACTCTGTGATTTCACTGCCTTCATCCTCAGCTCTACGTCTGTCCATTCCCCCATCCCAAACCCGAGTCCCGTTCGGTCTCGCTGATCCCGCCCAGTCACCCCCACCCACGCACCCACCCCGCCCCGCCCTTCCGCCGACTCCCGGTCTGCCGCCATGCTCCCGTCCTCATCCCCGTCCCCACCCTCGTCCCCGCCTCTCTGGCAGATCACCTTTCATTCGCGTCGCAAATTAGAGGTTTGTCAAGCGTCGAGGCGTCGTCATGGCAACGCGCCGCTTTGACCTTTCTCGTGATGGCGCGCCGGCATCGCGCTTCGGTTGCCTTCATTTGTTTTCCGAGCCACACGAGGTCGCGCGTGCGGTGGCGACAGAATTCTAGAGCCAGGAACATCCCCTGCATGCGCGCCGAGCTGGGAATGTCAAGACGCTAATTAACACAACGAATAGCAATTATTTGTGAGATTTTACTCTTTGGTACGATCGTAAAACTTCTGCCACACAGGAAGTGATTGGGCGCGTTATCGCATGTAAAAGACGAAAAATATACGTGAAAAAGGGAAATAAAATGAACATATCGCAAAACTCAAACACGCCAGGAACACGGTGCTTTTAACAGAAAGACATAATGGATAGAAAATATGACATTTTTTGTTTACATCATGATTTTGCTTTGCAATATTTTTGAATTTTAAAATATCACGACCAATGTATTATGTTGAATTATTGAAATGTATCGAGAACTTTTATTTGGCTTTGAATCACACAGTACTTAAAATATTTCTTTCTTTCTTTCTTCGGCTGTTCGTTTGCGGTAAATCCGTTTTTTCTTGTGCAATCAGGTAGCAAATTTTATTCGCCACGATAAGTTATGACGAACGCTCAACTATTTGTATTTATAGAGATCGGGAAATCAAAATCATTGCATAAATCACGGGAACATACTCAAAGGACATATCGCTCAATTTGATGAGTACGAATCGATTAACTCTGGAAACGAACACTATAAAACAGGAGCAAACGATCTCGACGGGTCCTCCGTAACGCATTTTAAGCTGTTGACAGGGGAGATAAAAGCTTAGACTCACACTTCATTCCGCCAGAAGACCTTTGTAAGACGAAGAGACATGGCGTCATGCATTCACTGCATAGGCTTACCGGCCGACGAAGTCTGCGGCCACGCAGTCTTCAAGGGTGGGGCCTAGGATCTGAAGAAGGGCGTGTTCACCTTATAACATTAATATGCAGACAGAAAGTAGCATGTATAGAAATAATGCAATGTATTTACAACTTTCTTAATTTGGAAACCTAGAGCCGCGTCTGTGACAAAATTTGCAAAGAAAATTGTTGCAGCCGGGATATAAACAACACATATTGAACGCTCCAGTCGGGCTCGCTTCTGACAGTGACATCAATTTGACGGAGCTTTCTCTTTGGCGATTAGGTCTTTCCAACGGCCGGCCGTTTGTGCCAGGCTTTTTGACGTGGTCTCTCGTAACGAGAGGCCATTGTGCTCTGCGAATTTGCGTACGAGGACGTCGCTATAGAGCACTACCCTCATGCACAACTTCATTTTCTGCATTTCCTTACCCAAAAAGTTCCCTTACATGGTCTGCCAACTTCGTAACTAAAACATAGATAATAATTACCGAATATTGATACTCTTCTGTACTTCGAAATCACGTAATTATATATATGAACGAGTTCATTACAATGTTGAATTTATTTTTGTAGACATAATTCGATAAAATTTGTGTTATTACTGTACTTTATTTCGAATTCAGTTAGTTTCTTTTTCATGTACGTACAAACCTTCCTTTGAATAATCATTCAGTTAACTAGTTTTACTTTTCCTAAGAACGCATAATGAAAAAAAAATATTATTGCGCTTCACAGAACTACCAAACATTTTCATTGAAAAGACAAACAAATGTAAACATGAAAACAGAGACGCCGATTACATTGGCGTCAAAACCGCGTGTTTCTCAATTACAGCCGTTTGTTCTGCGGTCGCACCGCACGTATTCATCCCCAGAGGAGGCGAGTCGACGCGCATTCAGCGCCCCCACCCGCCATCCGCGACACGCCGCCGCTGTCCTGAAAACTCTACATTTCTCTAAAATATTGTTGCGTAACAAAGGGCAATATGTATATTTCTAACTTGACGCTTTACTCTCGGTATAATGACTTAAATAAATCTGTAGGGTTCCATTTGAAAAATCGAAGATGTGTTGACCTTGCACAATAAAAATACTTAGAAAGATACTTAGTTAAATGTATAGATAGACAATTAGATGTATAGATAGACAGATAGATGTATTGATAGACGGATAGACAGATTGTTAGATTATAGATAGACGGATAGACACATAGATGTATAGATAGACGGATAGACAGATAGATGTATAGATAGACGGACAGAGTTGAATGGATGGATAGAGTTGGACGGACGGATGGACGGATAGAGTTATAGACGGATGGAAGGACGGATAGAGTTGGACGGACGGGCGGGCGGGCGGACGGGCAGGCGGACGGGCGGACAGATAGATAGCTAGATAGATAGATAGATAGATAAAGATAGATAGAGATAGATAGATAGAGATAGATAGATAGAGATAGATAGATAGAGATAGATAGATAGAGATAGATAGATAGATAGACCCACATGGTAGTGTGGGTCTAGGTAGTGTGGGTGGTTAGTCCCACATGGTACAGAGTACGGGCTCTGTAACATCTTTTGAAGATTTTCACCTTCCCACGTAAAAAAAAAAGATAGATAGATAGATAGATAGATAGATAGATAGATAGATAGATAGATAGATAGATAGATAGATAGATAGATAGATAGATAGATAGATAAATAGATAGATAAATAGATAGATAGATAGATAGATAGATAGATAGATAGATAGATAGATAGATAGATAGATAGATAGATAGATAGATAGATAGATAGATAGATAGATAGATAGATAGATAGATAGATAGATAGATAGATAGATAGATAGATAGATAGACAGATAGACAGATAGACAGATAGACAGATAGACAGATAGATAGATAGATAGATAGATAGATAGACAGATAGATAGATAGATAGATAGATAGATAGATAGATAGATAGATAGATAGATAGATAGATAGATAGATAGATAGATAGATAGATAGATAGATAGATAGATAGATAGATAGATAGATAGATAGATAGATAGATAGATAGATAGATAGATATAGATAGATAGATAGATAGTTATTCAACAACATATGAGAGACTTCTCGCATACATTTGCTTTTGTGAAAATCCCGTCTCAATATCTCCAACGGCTCAGCAGATAGTACTATTTGACGGAACATCTCAGCTGGGTCAGCCAGTATGTATATGCAATCAATCCTGCAGGTTTCAGCACTGCCAGCATCCTGCACACTGTCGTTTAATTTCCATATTTCAAGGACGAAGAGAATGGACGTCGACACGGGTGCACGTACTCCGCGAGTACAAATCGGGAATAGAACGGTCCCACCGCTCCCGCGCTCGTTCCATTGATTGATCGAGGTCTCGGCCTCCTGGATCGGGGTGAGGGCCGTTTTATTTCAGGGGGCAGATTTATGGCTTAGATTATACGGAAGAAATATTTCGCATTGCTCCAGAGAATCGCGAACGTGCCGGAAAACACGCTTCCAATATCTTCCAAAATCGGCCAGTTGAGAAAATCGGATTAAGGCACTGGGTCCTTCTCTTTGCCCAAGTAGTTCTCATAGAAATTTCTAAGCCATACGAGAGAGCTTTATAATAATTTCAAACTAGTTTTGAAATAAAATATGCTTATTCAACACAAAAATGCTGAGAATATTTCTCAGCGAAAAGGAAAACCAGAACCGATTGTACTATGACGTCTTCTATAATGTTTTAGTCGAATTGTTCATATTTGTAAATGATTTACTCACCTTCGTCTGATTTCCTTGTTCAATGCAAGAAATGCAATATAAAAAATAATCATTATTATTATTATTATTATTATTATTATTATTATTATTATTATTATTATTATTATTATTATTATTATCATCATAATGCGTTGAGCCTATTGGCCCGTTCCGTCTACAAGAATATCCTTCCTTCGCCTTATTGGTCTGCCCCTACTTCTCTAAAGATAGTCATATTCATCATGTCTATACATTATTTTGACAATTATAACATAAGCAAGCACTGGGTCGGTTCGGTCCGGTACGGAAGGGGTTTTTTAAAGGCTGATTACTTTGTTTCCCGTAAGGGTGCGCTCACTAGGCCGTCATGGTCAGAAGGGGACAATTTGCATCTTCCGCCGTTTGCAAAAAGTTCGAAGGAAAGGTGTTTTAGACATTCTGACGTGCCGTTCCGTTCGTACCGATGACATCGTCAGTTCGTTCATCAGGTCGAGGCTGTCTTCCGTTTCGGTTGTGAGGTTATGTGAACCGAGCGGAGCGAATATGGTCCAATTTAATTATGTTCCAGAATTATAAACCCGCTATTAAAATTAAACACACAGTGATTGCTTCTTTATTTAACATTATGAAATCGTCATGCCCAATTCACGAAGACTCGGAGCAAGGAGCCAAACTGACTTCAAAACTGTCCGAAGTATCTGTTCCGTTTCGACCGAGTGCGTGCTACCCATGCAAAATCTGACGCCCGTTCCGTTCCGGTTTGTTCCGTTCCGTTCCGTTCGGTTCGATTCCGTCCGTCCGGTACCGACGCAGTGCCAGCCAGATTTATTCATCAATATTTTTAACTTTGAAAAATCTTGGACTATCTTGAATTTTTAATCCATTCCATCACAATACTAAAAAAAATGATCAAAAGTTGATATATCCAATTATCGTAACTTACTTAATGTTAGTGGTAAAGAATTTAGAAAGAAAATTGTTCCAAAAGGTGTGTAATTTTGGTGTGATGAAACGTCTTATGAAATGAATTTTATTATATCTTATTCTAATCTTTCAGTAAATTAAAGACCGCAACTGACTTTCCCCTAGTTTTGTTGAGTAACTGTTTAAATGTGGATAACCCTCAACTAATGTACTAAAGATGCGTTCTGTCAGCTAACTTTGCTGTCTCATAACTTTGTGTCAGCTAGATACTCAGCTCTCTTCTCAAACGTGGCTTTGCGGAATGTTTAATGTGTGTTACGTAGTTTGTTCATGAAACAGAGTTATGCACATATAGCGTAATATACTCTGTAGGGAGAGTTACAACCGAGGAAACAGTTGCAACGCAAATAAAATGAAATAATACAACATAATATATGTGAGCAAGCTTGCTATAAAAATTCTTCACAATTATCTGATTTTATAGGTTATTGTTCATAACGAAATTTTTAAAAGAAAATACACAACTCGAGGAGTTTGAAAGAAAATATTGCAATTTTCTGACTACATAAAACTGGCTTGGTCACAGGAAATGTAAAAGTATTAAACTTACTGTTTTAAACGGGTATAACTTTTCGGAGTTCTCTATTTACATTTTTTTCTCTTTTAGTTAAAAATGTGGGGTTTTCTGCAATTAAGAAAAAAGCTATCCAAACCGAGAGAAACTGACTACTGAAAAGCTATTGTATTTACACTATTATAATAAAACTGTCATATTTTCTTATTTTTAAGTCGTCGCTTCATCAATGGATCAAAATGAAGCACTTACTGGCTCAGAGTTTAATATTTTTAGAGGATTTGACGTTATTAATCACATTTTCCATTAAAAAGTACATTTCTATGAAGTTCTTTCCATTGTCTGGATGTCTTCGTACAACGCCGATCTCAAAATCAATCCGGTAAGGGTGGCTCAGAGCATCGACTAATGTCACTGCAGGGCCTTTGATCGGGAGGTCCTACGGTTCGAGTCCCGACAGTGTCAGGATTTTCCGTGCTGGCTAGTTAGCTCGAATTCAGCCGCTGTTTGGACAGCGGCCGGCTGCTGTGATCGGTTTTTCGTGATAACTCCAGTTTCCAGATAACAGTATTGTACCCTAACAAACGGGTCAGTGCGCATGGGTCTGTTCCTTGTCCTATTCTCACCCCTTCTTACACACACATTCTCTTACATGCTCTACACATCCACACTTGTCGGGAGACCAGGCGGGAGCTTAGAGCTTGTCCTGGCTGGATCGGTGCCATGCTGGTGGGAGATACCTGGCTGGGAAAAAACCTCGCAAGTCGACGGGTAGATTGCTGCCGGATCTCACCATCCAGCGGGGGAAGATCGCAGCCTCCCCCCCCCCCCGACAAAAACATACACTACACTCACGGGACTAAGTACCTTAGCAGTTGACATGCCTGGAATCACTAATCAAGGTCCATAAATACCTTACTGGAATTAAGGACATCCCTTATCTTTCGTATTCACTTAAAATTAAGCATCAGATTACAAAGGGTTCGATTTTAGGCCTTGTACTTTTCCTTCCAAATATAAACGATATGTAGTTCTATACTTAAGAGACATACTTCGAGAAAGTGAAATCCCAGTGGCCAAAATTTACTTTCAACATTACGAAATAGCATGGCAATACATTACATAGATAACGCCCAGAAAACATAGTAGAGTTACTAATCTCATTATCTCCTAAATAAATCTTATGTTTTCTTTCAGGAACTACTTCAGTGTAATTACTTGTAATCAGATTATTCTCACAGAAACTCTGAGCGAACTTTTCATCGTGCACTTTGCCCTGAACTTTCGGTCTTTAACTCGCATTTTCGGCCTCTTCTTCGTTCATAAGTAGATTGCAAATAATGTAACCTTCTTCCTCTTAAGATATTTCTTCTTATACGTTGATTCTGCATTTATATAAATCGTATTAGAAACATTTTATTCCGAGTAGTGAACTCGAAAAGTTAGCGAAAACTTCATGTTCATTGTTCTACGAGGTAATTAAGCATTGCTGGATAACACTATATATGCGTAAGAGTTAAGTCATTTTTTGGAGACAAGTACCCCAATAAGATACTACAGTAGCAAGAAAATTATTGATTTGAGGTATCACTAAAATTATAGACCAAAGAAATAATTCTCCTGGCAAATGTTGCATTTCATGAGCTCAGATAGTAGATGGTTTAAGTTTCCCAAAATATCGCGAAATAGAATAAAATTCGTTGTTTATATATTCTTCAATATTTCATCTTTATCCTTGTTTTCAAACAATATTGAATATATCTATCCAGGTAAAATTGAATTGGGGTATCTATACCAAAAGTTCGATCATTCAATACTAACAACCGCTGTTATAGCTTCGATAGAGGAAGTCAGAGATGGGAATGTTTCGTAATTTAAGTCAATAGCAAGGCTCTTAATAGCACACACTCGGGCGCCGGCTAACAAGCGTGTATTGTTTGTGGCTCTGACAAAAGTAAAAAAATTAAAATTCAATTCCCTTAAGTCTGGTTATAATTTCTCAGACACCCAACCCTTCCGCAGACTCAAGACAAATAATTACAACCTCCAGCCTTAATTTGGAGCAAGGAAAAAAAGAGCTCAAAACGGAAGAAGAAAAAAAAAACAGATGCCCCGGACCGTCGTGATGTCGCAGTGCGAAACTTCCCAACCTAGAAGAACAAATCGTTCGTGGACTGCTACGCTCACGCGCCTCAAATAAGCAAACTTCAAGTTCTTTTATTTTATAACATTTCATTATTACTATTGCTATTATTATTATTATTACTATTATTATTATTATTATTATTATTATTATTATTATTATTATTATTATTATTAATAATATTATTAATATTAATATTATTATTATCATCATCATCAACCACTGCTGCTTTTTAGAAATTATTACTCCTCAATCAATTGATTATTATGCTTGCAATTCCTACATTTCAAACTTGAAAACTTTCAGTGTCAAATCTTCTTAATTTTCAGTAGTGTCAGTAATGTCATTGCATCATATGAACAAGATAAATTATTAGTTAATTCGAAAAAAAAAATCACAGTATTACAAGGTGTTCAATATTTTACTCATTTAGCAAACTGAACAAGAACGTTTGATATCGTTAGAAATCGTTAATCAGGCGTTATTGGTACTACTGTATTTGATCACATTTTGCGCCAAACGTGAACTCATCTTACACGTGATTGTTCGTACTATTTGATTAATCCAAACGTGTATAAAGTTTGCTTTTCATTGTAGATTTGGTATTTCCACCAAACACATTGAATATTTATCGTGACTACGAACCATTCCAAAATTCAATAGTCAATATTTATTTACTTCTTTTCTTTGAAAAAACGACATAACTACATGCATAGTTCGTATAGAAAATACGTGTGTACATAATACGAACTTTAAGCGTAAACAAGGATTCACCGCCACATTTTCTTCGAGAATGGTACGAGTTCGGGTTAAAAGATGGACTCTAAAAGAGCGTCTCAACACATAGGTTTACTTGCACACAACCATGACATCGCAAAGTACATGTAATACACCCTTGACCCCACGCATCATCTATGACTTTGTGAAAGTAGTTAACTTCAATAGCACATACCTTGCCGTAATTTTATTACATTTTCTGTTTTCGAAAATTCACCGTGTTCAACGATAATGAGTCCTGTGCCATTTTTAAGCATCCATTTCTCAATTAATGGCAAAAGGAACAAAAAAGAAGCGGTTTTTGAGATTTTACGAATTCGAGGATAAACTACGCGAAAAGTATTCGTTTTTCCCAAAAATTGTAAAGACCATACTTACAGATATGATGTTTTGGAAGAAACTAATAGAGCTGTTTTTTAGAAAATAATTGTTTAAAAAATGCCTCTTTCAAGCAAAATTACACGAAAATTACTCACATTTTCGAAGAATTGTTCTTGGCCTTATTTCACGATCTGTCTTAGAATAACAAATTTCATTAAAGATACATCAATATCTTAAATATTGTATTTGTATGAAGACACTGGAAACATTTTAACGTTTTTTACGATTTGAGGGCAAAGTTTAATAAAAACTATGCTCACATTTTAAAGAAATTTGTGGGAAATATTAAAGCTTCAAGTAAAGAACTTTCAAAAATAAAAATACATGATTTATACTCGCAGGGCTTGAATTCCTATAATTCCATTAGAGAATATCAATTTTGGGGGAGACCTTCTGAAAAGAAAGAAAGGAAGGAAGGAAGAAAAAAAGGAAGGAAGGAAGAAAAAAAGGAAGGAAAGAAGGAAGAAAGAAAGAACGGAAGGAATAAAATAAGGAAGGAAGAGAGGAAGGAAGGAAGAAAGGACGGAAGGACGGAAGGAATAAAAGAAGGAACGAAGAGAGGAAGGAAGAAAGAAAGGACGGAAGGAATAAAAGAAGGAACGAAGAGAGGAAGGAAAAAAGGAGGAAGAAGAAAGAAAGGAAGGAAGAAAAGGCAGGAAAAGAAGAAGGAAGAAAGGACGGAAGGAATAAAAGAAAGAAAGGAAGAAAGGAAGGAAGGAAGAAAGGAAGAAAGGAAGAAAGGAAGAAAGGAAGAAAGGAAGAAAGGAAGAAAGGAAGAAAGGAAGAAAGAAAGAAAGAAAGAAAGAAAGAAAGAAAGAAAGAAAGAAAGAAAGAAAGAAAGAAAGAAAGAAAGAAAGAAAGAAAGAAAGAAAGAAAGAAAGAAAGAAAGAAAAGAAAGAAATAAGAAAGGTAAAATGTACGGACGAGGCGAAGCGGATGCTGTGGAGGGAGAGGGGGAGGGAGGAGCGCGCCAGCGACGGCCGCCAGGCGTCGTGGCGCATCGCAGTTCTAAGCGCGCATTACTTCCGGCCGGCGCCGCGGCTAACGAAGGGGCGTGGCCCTTGGGCACGCGCCCTGCCGCCCTTCGCCAGCCCTTGGACGCTCGCCCTCTCCGGCGCAAACCACTCCTCTCTTGAGAAAGCGTTGCGCAGGCGACGGCGACAATCCGCAAAGGATGCCGGCAGAGTCAAACTCTAACATCCGACTACAGTCGCTTCCTTGGTGAGAAGAAGTACGGTGTGATTCTTTAGTGATGGGGTTCGGTTTCAATGATTGATTTTTTCGTGTTTCCGGGCGCAGCAATTGCGTTGGTCATTAGTCCCGTTAGTGTGGGGCATGCTTTTTCTCGGGGGATGGCGGTGATCTTCCCCCGCTGGATGGCGAGATCCGGTGCCGACCTACCGTCGGCTAGTGGGGTTTCCCCCTAACCAGGACTCTCCCACCAGCGGGGCACCGCCCCAGCCGGGACAAGCTCTAAGCACCCGACCGGTCTCCCGGAATATGTGGTAGTGTAGTGCATGTCACTGTACGTGTGTGTGTAAAGGGAGAGGATATGACGAGAAATGGGAAGGACAGATCGCGCGCGGTCCGTGGCCCGTTTGGTAGGGTACCGCTCCGGCATTCACCTGGTGTTGATCGGAGAAACCATGGAAAACTACCGATCAGAGCAGCCGGCCGCTAGATTTCTTCTCCAGACAGCGAATGTATTCGACCTAGCTGAAAACCTGGTGTCGAAAGCCCTGCCGCCGTAGGGAATGGGTTCCTAGGACCTCCCGGTCAGAGGCGCTGTAGTGACATTAGGTGATGCACTGAGCTATCGCTTCCGGTGCACCCACCGGTTCGGTGATGAAAAATAATTTAATCCTAAAATTACATTCAACGTAACACACAGAATATTTCAACAAGCGTTTTCAAACCCAATTGCTCCTTGAAGAAATTTTTATTAATTCGCATTGATTTTGAATACACGCACAAATTGACGGAAAATTGTGCAGCTTTCAGACATGTGAGAAATGGCTTAGGTTCTTACAGATACCCTGGGATTTGGGGAAAATCAAAAAACAATTTCGATTTTGACTCAAAAATGCAAATATTTGATTCTTATTTCGCCTCGCTATTTACATGTTGCTGTATGGAACATCAACTTTTTTGTTAGTCTTGCTATGTAAAGGACTATTGTATTGTGAATCTGTATATATACTATTCTATGTTATAGCAGTAGAACGGCAAGTACAGAAAATGCATTTAAAAACTCATGTCACACTTGCAACCATCAATTATTTGCGATGAATTAATTGAAATATCAGTACTAGAGTCTCTGGAGTCATTCGCTAATTGGATATTGGCCTACGGTGAGATGCGCTTTGTAACCAGGTGAACATGTTAATACAACTTAAGAGACTAGAAGATTCTTCTTATTGAATTGCATATAGCCAACGGCATTGAATTTTCTGCCAAATGTTGCCAATAAATTGTAGTAGAAAGAAGTTATTACTTTGAATGTTGTTAGCTGCGTGTAATATACTTTTCTCTTCGTATTCTGCATAATATTATTTCAGATAATGAAGCATTGGATTAAATGAGAGCGTAGGCTTTCTCGATTGGAGTCGGTAACTACTTGGCTGCCCGGAAGTTCTGAGGAAGTTCGCAGAATGGCAGTCGAAAGGTTGGAGCCTGCATCCAGGATGCGGCGTCTTCCAGACAGCCAAGTAGCTACTAAGCATTGGATTGTCCAGGCAGCTGTCTCCAGAAACTCTGTATGGGGACTCAATTATTAGAAAACGTTCTGGCGATCATCAAACGCACATGGTAGACATAGTTTGATGCTGAATTTTTATCAGGAGACGTTAAGTTTGTATGAAACTCCCTTTTGATATAATATTAACCTTTCTCCAGTGTAACCTCTTTCCTATCTTCCACACCTCCCATGCTGCATAAGTAGAAAAAGCATACTCACTGTCGTCTGCGCCCCAGGTTTCTGTCCCCGCTGCATCGCTATCTCCGTCAACCACCGTTACTCCATCTTCGTCCTTGCTGCTTCCACCGCAGCGAATCCCAACCCTCACCCGCACTCGTTGCCTCCACCCCCGCCTTTTTTGCCATCCCATTCTCCCCCACGTCCCCACCTCCGTCAGCCGCCTCTGCCCCACTGTCCTCCCCGCCGCTCCCACATCCTCCGCTCCCGAAACTTCCCCCACCGCTCCTTCCCCTCACTTATCCCATGTTGTCCCCGCCATTCCCGCCGCCCCCTGTCGCATCAGCGACTTTCCCCGCCCCGCCTCCGTTGGCGTTGAGGCCGTCCGATCAGCACCGTTACATGCCATTACCAGCGCACCCCATCACTTATTCTTGCCGGTCTCGTGTACCCGCGTAGGAGGTTCAGAGCATCAATTGATGCCATCGCAATGCTTCAAACCTGGAGGACCTAGGGTTTGAGTCCGGATGGTGGCAGGTTTTTTGACACTGGCTAGATAACTAAGATGGGTCCATCCGCTGTCTGGAGGACAATTATAGCGAATGGCTGACCTGATTCTTTGGTTCTCCGATCACCACCATGTGGGAAAGTACCCTAACAAAAGAGTACGGTCCGCGCGCCATTTTTCCATCCTCTTTCTTGCCTTATTCTCACCCCGTATTTACACCCTTACACTTACATACCGGAAGACCAGAAGGAAGCTTAGAGATTATCCCGGCTGGGACGGTGTCTCACTGATGGGAGATACCTGGTCGGGGAAAAAGTCGCAAGCCGACGGGTAGATCAGCGCCGGATCTCGCCAACCTGTGGGGCAATTTCACCGTCGCCTTCCACGACCACAACATGCACTGCCCTTTCGGGAATGATCTTAAACGTTGACGAGCTTGAAATTACTAGTCAATCAATCAATCAAACAAACAAACAGAGGCTCCCGCTGTCTCTGCCACATCATTCTTCCCCGTCGTCGCCTCCATTCGCCTCCGTCCCATCGCCGCCACCACCGTCCATCCACCCCCACGGCGCGTCGTCGCAGCGGCAGCTGCCGGCTGTCGCAGCCTTCATTAGGGCTCGGGTTCTGAGCGGCCGACTTTGCATATAGAGCGAGCGGGGCGTAGCGCTGCGCGGCGTCGCACCCTGCGCGGCTCAAGACCTCTCGAGCGGGGCGCTCGCGTTTCCAATACGAAACATGAGGCACAAGGGGGAGGGGTCGGCACGCGAGCGAGGGCGGAAGTGCTGGCGGGCGTAGTCACGGGCGTAGTCACGGGCGGGGAGAAGAAAATAGCGGGAGCGGAGTCGGGAGCGGAGTCGGGAGCGGGGTCGGCAGCGGGGTCGGGAGTGGGGTCGGGAGTGGGGTCGGGAGCGGAGACGGGAGCGGCGTCGGGAGCGGCGTCGGGAGCGGCGTCGGGTGCGGCGTCGGGAGCGGCGTCGGGAGCGGCGTCGGGAGCGGCGTCGGGAGCGGCGTCGGGAGCGGCGTCGGGAGCGGCGTCGGGAGCGGCGTCGGGAGCGGCGTCGGGAGCGGCGTCGGGAGCGGCGTCGGGAGCGGCGTCGGGAGCGGCGTCGGGAGCGGCGGCGGGAGCGGCGTCGGGAGCGGCGTCGGGAGCGGCGTCGGGAGCGGCGTCGGGAGCGGCGTCGGGAGCGGCGTCGGGAGCGGAGGCAAGAGCAGAGGCAAGATCGGTGGCAAGAGCGGTTGCAACAGCGGAGTCGGGAGCGGAGGCAAGAGCAGAGGCAAGAGCGGTGGCAAGAGCGGAGGCAAGAGCGGTGGCAAGAGCGGTGGCAAGAGCGGTGGCAAGAGCGGAGGCAAGAGTGGAGGCAAGAGCGAAGACAAGAGTGGTGGCAAGAGCACAGGCAAGAGCTGTGGCAAGAGCGGAGGCAAGAGCGATTGCAACAGCGGAGTCAGGAGCGGAGGCAAGAGCAGAGGCAAGAGCGGTGGCAAGAGCGGTGGCAAGAGCGGAGTCGGGAGCGGAGGCAAGAGCAGAGGCAAGAGCGGTGGCAAGAGTGGAGGCAAGAGCAGAGGCAAGAGCAGAGTCAAGAGTGGAGGCAAGAGCGGAGACGGGAGCTGAGACGAGAGCGGACACGAGAAAGGCGACGAGGCGGGGCCGGGGAGGGTCGGGTAAGAAGAGGACCGGAAGTGAGAAGAGGCTGGAGCGGAAGCACAGAAGAGTTCGCACTGCAGGCTGGCAAGGGAGAGCGACTGGAATGTGGGATCGGTGGCGTGGGCGGGGATGGAAACAGACGCAGATGAGACCGGCAGCGCCTTGCCAGTGCCGCGCCGCGCCGCGCAGCGTCCGCGTCATACATTCCTAATGACTATTTCACCGAACTACGGCAGGAAACGCTTTCTTTTATGGATCAGACTGGAAGATGCACACATTGTTTTTGCGTATGTTTGTTTGCCCTCCTATTCCCTTAAAATCTTCATTCAATTTCACTCGTTCTGGTAATTGTTCTGAGCGTGAAAATCAATAAAACCTCGATGGATTTTTAATGCTACTAAATACTTTGACATTTTCCTAAAACTTTTTTTTCATTTATTTCCTACACGTTCGGCCCTTCAGGCCTTGCCGGGGTTATTATTTACAAAATCTACTATACATGAAGAACATAAGTCTCCTTCAGTACATCAGGGTACAAGTACACTTACTTGAGTGTATGTTTTTGATCTATTTACAGGTTTCTATTCGCATTTAATACCAGAATATAACATTGAGAAAATATCACACTTGTGAGTAATAGATATATACAGTTTTTACAATCTATATAATGTTTATAATCATATCACCGGCAATTCATGGTGGCTTTAAGCGATCTTTTAGAAAGCGTCACAATATCCTTGATGGTGCGTAGGCTGTACTGCCAAGGTTGAAAGTTCTTTTGCTGGGACAAGCTTCAAGCCTTAAATTAAAATTTTTCGATATTTTATTTATGTATACTTTAATACCACTAATGTTTAATTCTCTTTGGATTTGAGCATTAGGAATAAACCAGGGAGCTTTGGTAACTAGTCTTAGGAATTTGTTTTGGATTATTTCTAATTTATTAATGTGTGTGTTTACAGCGCCTCCCCATACTTTTGAGCATGCATAGGTGAGCGACGGACGGATTGTATATTTATAAATTGTTACCCCATTTTCTATTCTTAAAGTTGAGTTTTTATTTACTAGTGGGTAAAGTTTGACAACTTTTGCATAAGTTTTGTTTGCAATATCAACTACGTGGTCATTCCATGTTAATCTTCTATCTAATTTGACTTCTAGGTATTTGACGGGTTGGTTATTGCTTTTTCCAGAGAACCGGATTGTTATGGATTGTTAAAACTGAAGGGGTTATAAATCTTTTAAGCGAGAAAATCTTTGCTTGTGATTTGTTAATTTTCCTAAAACTGAAACTGCATGAGATACACTACATGTTTGAAGAAAATGAAGGTGTATCTTCTTCGTATTTTTGGATTTTTAAGCACTTACTGGCTTTTTTACATTGAACGGATGTCACTTCAGATTAGAATATTTAAGAATTGTAAGAACTTTCAGTTACATTGAAGTTTGTCACGGAAATGGCACCTCGATATCGGAACTACTAATTTTAATGTCACATTCATTCCTCGAAATCAAGCAAAAATGCATGCCAAATATTCCATGCATTAATTCCAAATTAAAGTTTCTACAGATTTATTTTAAAAGCTACGATGAGAAATAACGATGCTATAAGGTCAAGAGAATCTAATGTGATTTAAAAGTGACCACTTAACATAAAACTGAAACTTATATTTCATTCAAATTATGTCTCTGTTCGATATTAAATTCTTGTTTCACAAGAAATTGCTAAAGAAAATAGGCTTTGAGCATCTGCTTTCGCATTTTTCGAAACTCTTGAAAAGTTCCAAATTTATAAATCTTTGAATATTGTAATTTCGGATCCATAACCTATCCTCGGAGGCAGTGAAGCACCTAAATTATAAGATTCATAGCATTTTCAAATTAAATAATGATATTTGCAACCTTCGTCCCTATTTTATTGTACATTTTCAATTTTTCTTATGCGTTTCTTTTT